>MDKH01206727.1:0-32953 GCA_005239495.1 Nicotiana undulata
ATCTACTAAGATTCTGTATTTAATGCATTGTATCTGTTTTGTAAAAAAATTATTAACAGGACGGGTAATTTTCAAATCATAAACATATTTAGTAATATAGTTTCCTATATGATATAGGAACGAAAATGTCTCTTTTAAATTACACATTGGTATGCTAGTTTGTAATGTATCAAACTAAACATTAAATAAGAAATAATCCTTGCACAATAATGCATTACTAATCCCTACAAAAATAATCATGTATTATTAATTACTGCATTTCAATTTCCGAATTACTAATCACTGCATAGGATGTTTAAATCAAACAACCCCCGAGAATTATATACGATCTAGAACTATATAATGGTACCCTATTGGCTAAGAGCAAATAGCAGCGAATAGTGTAGATGTCCAAGTATTATACGAAAAGCAAGATCAATTAATTTTATACAAATGTGACATTCCTTATATTTTACTTCTTATAAAAGGGAATTGCAGGCAGGACCCGTCAACATGCCTGCCCGTCTTGGGGCATTCTTGATATTTTATAATTTTTTTGCTTTAATATATTGTACATGATCGCATAATATATGTATTTTCCTTGCTTGGACAGAAAAGTGGGATAAACATTATGTTTTGAAGAGATATAGTGTGGAGTACATCTTCTCTTATATGTGGGCCCCAAAATACCCATCTTGTCACATATAATTCTCAAGACACGTACTACAAATCGACCCCATTTAAATTCTCTATTTTACACATAACTTATTGCAAAATAGTTCATTTCCTATTTATTAATTTATAACCTCTTGGATAAATGTGGCTATTTAAGGTCATAGGGAAAGTAAGTTTAATGGTAAAAAAAAAAAATAGAACAAAGACCAGAAAAGATCGCAATGCTTGTGTAAACAAAAACTTAGGCAACCAACCTTATATAGACAAATATGTAAAACTTTGTCCCGTTTGATGTTAGAGTAAACTTGTCAACTCCAATAATTTAAATATTCCAAGTAAAAGTAGAGAAAGTACAAATAACATATGATAATAAAGGCCAGTTTGATGATATTAACTTTCTCTACCAACAAAAAAAAATACTTTTTCATGCTTTGAACAAAAATGAAAGATAACTAAAAGAATTTGATAAACAAACGTTGTAAAAAAAAAAACTTTCAGCCAATTTATAAATGACGTAAAACAAAGTAGTAAAATAAAGGGGGACAATTTCATAATAATTCTTGGGTAATTGCACTATAATATATTTTTTGTTTGAACTGTCATATTTTTTATTTGAAATAATATATAAAAATTGATGTTTGTTATGATGTTAAAATTTATTATTATGGGAACATATAAGTTAGGTAGAAATCACTCATGTTATTTAGCCAACATGATCGTGAAATAAATTTCTTTTTTAATTAATTTATTTTCAGGTAATAGTTGGTACCAACAAATATATGTCCTTTTAACTAAAAAGTATTACGCGACACAACAAACATATACATTGTATTTATCGTTTAAAACCATAATTTTAGAAATTATCATTCGTAGTTATATTTAAATTTTATAACAAATCCACCTGTATTATGAACACAAGAGATCAATTACTATGAACTGAACTTAGTTGGTTAGACCACCTGCGTAGTAACGGAGGTCTTGAGTTCGACTCTCAACGAGAGCATTCTATTTTTTGATATTCTGTAACTTGCCTTAATTTGTACTCGTTGCGTGAATGAAGAACAAAATTCTTCTTCCTTTTTTATAACTATACTCTACTGTTTAGCAATATTATTGGGCCCATGCACAACATGGGTTGTCCATACTAGTCTTACTAAGATATTCCTTCGATCCTGTCATCTCTCAACAAAATAACATCACTCTACATGGAGGCATAGGTGGGGTCATTCGTGATCCCTCCGGTACCTGGCTCCTGGGTTTTGTGTGCCACCGTCTCATTCAAAATAGCCTAGAAGCTGAGCTACTCGCCCTCCGCCCGTGCCTTACTTTGTCCTTTACGCCGATATACCCTCTCGAAGTCAATTTAGACGCTAAGGTCATTATTCCACTACTTCGTAATTGTTATCCACTTTATGCTAATATTATCTTTGATTGCAGGTCTCTGCTAGCCCGGCTGCATGATCCAGTTATCTTACACACGTACATGGAAAATAATCAGGTTGCCGACTCTTTAGCTAAACATAGATTGCAGATGGAGACTTCACCAACCACCACCGTTTTTGCTGAGCCACCCCCACTGTACAGCAGCAGCTCGAAGCAGATCGCTTGGGAACCCTTTTTGTTTGACTCGTACCAACGCACTGTCGAACTAGCACCCCTGACGGGGTTTTTTGTTATTCTTCGGGTCTGCATGCTCCATCTACTAGTTTACCCCCGGCGCCCCCTTTTTGTCATGGCCCACCACGGGGTCGTTCCCCCAGGTTGTCAAATACAATGCTTGATATTCCCTGTAATGCTCCACCTTAATATGATATAAAATAGTATCTTTTGCACCAAAAAATATATCTGAAATATAGTCATTAAGAGAGTTTTGCTTAGGGAAAAAATTATTCTTTTAAAACTTTGTATTCTCTTTTTTTGGGTAACGCGTACGTAAGTCAATTGACTAAATCATATCAAGGTATTATGTCTCTATTAGTATATCAAAAAAAGCTGTCATCTCCTAATATCATCATAATCACATCAAATAGTGGAGGGACATATATGTTTTTGTTTAGCAGCAAATGCAAACTAATTTCCATCTTAAATTACAGCCACAACACTAATTACTTAAAAAGAATAAGATAGCAGCTAGCTAAAAAAATCACGAGAATTTGTTAGGTGAATCCAGGAGGGCAAGTCCAAGAAGAAAAAGCTGCCTTAATTACCTAATCAGAGTAACTTTTTGTATTAAAGATGGTAATCAAAAGTATTAGCTTCACATGATCGGCTTCCTAAGAACCTGACTTAGATATATACTATGGGCATGCATGCTTTGCTACAAACTGTACAAATTTATTCACTTTAAAACTGGTTTAAGTTGATAAAGTAATTCAGGGGTGATGACCCAACTAATCCAAAATTTGGTCATGAGTATACACCTGTTTGGCACAACTTTTGGGAAGTTTAAAAGCATTTTTCTTTAGAAAAAAACAAAATATTTCTATTTTGGAGATTTAAAATGTTCCACTAAAAAGGAAAAATTCTTTTGAATCGAAGCAATTCTTCTATTTCGTGAGAAACAAAAAACCCTGCAAATTGTTGCTTTTTCACATAAACAAAAGCAGAAAATTTATTTGTTAAGACAAAAGTATCCTAATCAATAATTTTATTTTCAAAAGGGAAATCAATCATCCTTAACTCTTTTCTTTTTCCCTAATCTCACCGAATCTCAAACAAACGTAAACGCTTACCAAGATTAGTTTATTTACCACCCGATGTGGCAATGCCAACTTAAACAAGAAAAAAAATTGATCCTAACACTATATAGAGGCCCCCACGACTTCACTTTACTAATTTGGAATAAGTTTCCTTTGTTCTATTTTCCATATATTTTGTAAAACAAAGGGGTAAAGTTTAAAAGAAAAACTACGTTGCCAATAGCAAAATTCCATCAGCTATCAAGTAAGAAACTATGCATGGTTATATGTGTAGTACACGCCTATAAGTTAGTGCAATTTTCTAATCCTTTTACTACTAACCAGTTCCGTCTCAAAGCAACTGGATTGTTTGGACTTTGGGTACAAAGGTTAATGCATTGTGTCACCATCAACTTCTTCCTTCCGTTGAAATAATATACAGTTAGAAATTATATAAAAACTACTACTATAAATTATACTTGAGGTTATAAGAATATTAGAAATTACAAGAAAAATTATTTGACTCTCCAATAGTAAAATTAACTCTCTTTTTGAGATTGCCGGAATACAAAAACTGAGCAAAACTCTTTACTACTTTCAGTTTTGTAGGGAATTATAAAGAATGCATCTATCCTTATCCCTATATATCTGCAGGCTGATTTTACGCCTCGGCCATTTATCAACCCAATGTTTTCGGACGAATTGAGTTATGCTAAATCTTTTTTTTCCCCTTTCTGATATGGTAAACTCATTTGACCCCGCGAATTGATGTATTATACTACTAATAGTTTGTTAACTTTCCGATATTCGAAAGACACAAATTTGATTAATTCATATTCGCGTCATCAGGCTTACTAGGTGTATGCTCCCGCCAAAAAAAAAAACACTCATGGACTACGACACAACATATTTGGAATCGGATTGACTAAGTTACATGATCCTCACCCCCAAAGGATATGGTGCAGTTGATGGGACTGTTTCTCCCTTAACTGTAGGTCTCGAGTTCGAGCCCCGGGTATGAAAAAATACTTGGTAGGGAGCGCTTCCCCCTGAATGAGGCCCTACGCGGCGCGAATATGAATATAGTCGGGCTCCAATGTGGGTACCGGACACCAGGTGGGAAACAAAAAAAAAAAAAGTTACATGATCTTCGATCAGAATTTAAAAACTGAATGGGAAGTGCTCGTGTTGGTGGTACTTACTAAAGCTTGGGAGGCATTCATGATTTGATCCTTGCACGCCTTTGCCCCCTTTTTTATGTTTTTTCACTAAATAAAATTATGGCAAGATTTAAGAAGAAGGGGACATATATATGAGGATGAGGCAGGGGACCATGTTACCACTTGACCCCCCTACTACAAAAACTGCCTATAATTTTAAGTACTTGCAGCATGCGTCTTACGTTTTCCTCCGGAGGACACTTTGACTGAGTTTAGGCTTGTAATGGATTTGCAGGAAATGATGGCCCCTCTCATCTTCTACGGTGTCAATCATATTGGTTTAAAGCATTCTGAGGTTTAAGCATGCCCAGACTCTGCAGTCTAAATTGTCTCTATCTGTTCAGTTGTACACTGAATTACTAGATTAATAGTTAAGCTTCTCCAACGCCAGAAAAAAAATACTTTTGAGTAAAGCACAAAATTAGTTTCTCCCAAAAAAATTTTTAAAAAGTATTTTTTGAGAAAAATACACTTAGAAGCACTTTTTAAAAGCTATAATTAATTAGCCAGACACAAACTGTTTCTCACTAAAAGTACTTTTGAGAAAAAACACTTCTAGTTGATTTAAAAAGCTTTGCCAAATATGCTATAACTTGTTCAAAATTTAGCCTTTTATCTTGAGCATTTATCTAGTCCTTTCTTGTTGTGCACCTTGTAAAATGGATCCAGTCCACAGTAATAGCAGTGTAATATATTTAAGTGAAAATAGCATGGGCTAGCGAGTTTTTGAAGTGGTAATTGAAAAATAGTCAGCATTTGCAAATTCATTAAAATAGTTATTACTTTATGTGATCCGATTGTCATGATCCGAAATTCCAACCATGGGGTCATGATGACGCCTAACATCCACTTGCTAGGCAAGCCAACGTTAGTTAATTAATTAACCATTTTTAACAATTTAAAAGCAAAACAGTAATAGTTAACGACTGGTAAACTTTGAAATACATGACATAAATATAAAAATTAACGCAGTCTAAACTAATCCTAGAAATTCGGATTCACAAGTACATGAGCAACTAGAATACTACAAATATGGTATGAATGAAATACATATATTTTGAAACATAGTAAACAATAAGAACAGGATAGAAGGGGACTTCAAGGACTGTGAACGCTTTGCAGCTCTACCTCAAGTCTCCTAAATGAGGGTGATCCGAGCAAACTCCCCTATATGCCGCTAGACCAACACCGAGATCTGCACAACAAGTGCAGAAGTTTAGTATGAGTACAATCGACCCATGTACTCTGTAAGTATCGAGCCTAACTTCGACGAAGTAGTGACGAGGCTAAGACAAGACACTCAATGTAAACCTGGACGAATAATAAATGAAATACAACAACATACCCAATAAAATCCCACTAATGGGGTCTGGGGAGAGTAGAGTAGACGTAGACCTTACCCCTACCCCAAAAAGGGTAGAGAGGTTGTTTCCATGAGACTCTCGGCTCAACAAGAGAGACAATAATATCATAAAGGAAACAAAAGAAAAGGCATGTAACAACAAAAGATGCCAGAAAAAATAACAACACGAATAAGGGAAAGGACAATAACACAAAACTATGCAACCAGCCATGTGGACACAACATAGACCGCTAACAAACCTAAACAAAACTCTATCAGACTACCCGTTATAAAGAGGGAAGAACTCTCGACTACACCCTAGCCTACTGTTGCTCCCAAACGCACACGCAAGTATACGTGGTCGACAAGTAATATAGGATTGTAAGTCCATATATCGTACCCACAGGGACTTGTGATTAACTATCAACTAAATTAAAATAAACAATTAATCTATTCAAGCGACTTTCTAAAGTATGAATATTTAACTACGCCTAATCTAGAGTAGCTAACTAAGAACTTAAAGAAAACAATGACAAGCTTAAAGACGAATTCAATGTGAGTGAATATTCTAGAGTTATAGGTTAGCTAAGAATCCCGTTGAGTTTTCTACATAAATTGTCTAATTAATTTATCTAGTTTATTGATTGACGGGTTTAATATTGCTCGTAGCCTTCTCCTGAAGTACAACTCGCCTATTCAAGCTAACCCAACGCCTATATTCCTATGGAATTTGGATTAACAAGAACGCATTAATAATTCTTGTATAATAACCAAGCAAGGCGATAGGTATATTCCTATCCTAACCGCAAATCTGCCTCCCCCCCACCCCCCCACCCCCCCTCCTAAGAGTTAAGATCTTGCTCTACTCAATTTTATATACAATCTAGAATTCTCTCTCCCGAGTTCAATCCTAGATTCGTAGATAGCATTCAATTGAGGATCAAGCATTCAAATAATTAAGCGCAAGATTGAATAAATAAACCAATATGATAAAATAATAATAACAATTCAAAATTCAAACTACAACGTTCATGTAGCACCCAAAACTCTAGAACAAAGAAACTATGAGATTAAAAGAGAAGAAGAGAAGAAAAACTAGTTAGAAGCCTTCTCCAAGCGTGGTGTGTGTTCCTGCACGTGAATTCCCCTTCAAGGTATGTTAGATATTCTCCAAATTAGGTTTAGGACCCCTTTTATACAAGTTGTGGTCGTGTAGGACCGAAATAACCTTATCCTAAATGAAGAAGGAAAAAATCACGTACTCAGCGTCCAGGACAGCGCCAAGCGCTGGTCCTGGCGCTAGAAACGGTGAATTTTCCTATTCAATCCCGTTGTTGCATTTCTTTTAGAAATTGAATTCTATTATGTTTCCTTTCTATTTTCCTCCACTTGGGGGACAAAACTAAAAGGTGTCCCCCTTTGTTCTTATTCTTTTAATTAATTTCTTTTCTTTTTCTTTCGCATTTTATTCAATTTTGCTCCAAATTTCTTGATCTTCACACCGCATTATTCCTACACAGTTAAAATATAGTATTAAGCATAAAATAATATAACTAATACTCAAATGACGATTAAAAGTTCTAGAATGTGAGGCAACAATGGTTAAATATATGTACTTTTGGCCGAACATCACCTACCACTCTAATGCTCGACCTTCACATATTCCTATCAAGAGTCATGCCCTTAGAAATTTGAAGCCGCGCCATGTCCTGCATGATCACCTCGCCCCAATGCTTCTTAGGTTTCCCTCTGCCTCTTCTCGTACCTGTCAAAGTCAACCGCTCACACCTCCTAACTGGTGCATCTAGGCTTCTCTTCCGCATGTGTCTGAACCATCTAAGTCGCGCTTCCCGCATCTTGTCGTCCACGGGAGCCACGTCCACCTTCTTGCGAATAATAAATGAAATACAACAGAAATATAGATAAAACTAGTAAACTCATAAAAACGGGACCCGAATGCCAACTAACAGAGAGCCCCAGAATAACATCATCTCATAACCTCATATCACCATACAGAAAATAGAGCACCACAAAAACAAACAGTACAACATATCATACTCCGTTACGGAACGCAACCTGATTCCAACATTTATCACAATATCTGTTGTGGTGTGCAATTCGATCCTAATATCATATCAATATCTGGTGCGGAGTGCAACCTGTTTCCATTAGAAATTCATGTCAATACTGGTGCAGTGCGCAACTCATTCCCAAAATTAACTCATTAACATGAACAACTCAGCACCACCTAACTTCCTAATCTCAATATAAAAGGAAATAAATCGTATAGAATATTAAGGATCTACTAGTACCAAATAGAAAATAACCAATACCTCATATTCACAATCCTCGACAAATGACAAATACATGACTAGCTAAAGTACTCCCACAATCGGACACAATATAATAAAGTTCATAAGTAAGTTAAGACAATAAAGGCAAGTAAAGACATGAATCAATAAGGATATACAATTACTAGAGGTAGGAACATATAGCAGGTAAGCAGGTATTGACTGAAAATTGAATAAGCTGAAACATGTAGAAATTAATTGACAGATAACAAGTAAGGACGTGTAGCAAATCAGAGCATGTAACGAAATATAACATAGAATAAATAAAAATGTAACGGTAAATCACCCGACCCGAATGCTTTAACCTATGAGAACGTATATACACTCGTCACCTCGCATATACGTTGTCCCCACACATAATTCAAGAAACAAATAGAACAACAAGACCTAATTCCCTAAAGTTAAAGTTAAAGTTAAAGTTAAACACGACATTTACCTCTTTACGCAACTAAATCAATAATCAACCACGGCTTTTCCTTTGGAACAAGCCTTCAAACAACCAAAATCTAGCCAAATATCGTTCAAACAATTCAAAATAAACTTTAGAAACTACCACGAATGAAAAAGGTTCAATTTTTAGCTAAATGAAAAAAGTTAACCAAAAGACAACCCCGGGGCCCATTTGGTCAAAACCCGAGATTCAGACAAAATTTTGATTACCCATTCACTATCGAGCCCGATTATGTGATTTTTTTCAAAATCTAACCTCAATTTGAGATCTACATCTCAGTTTTATAAAATTGCTAAATTCTATCCAAACCCCCTAAATTCTACCTTGAAATTCATAGATTCGATGTTAGAAATTCATGAAAAATAGTTAAAATTGATTGAAAACTAGTTAAAGGTGCTTACCAATGATTTTGGGAAGAAAATCCTCATAGAAAATCACCTCTAGAGTGTTTAGGGTTAAAAATGGTGTAAAATGAGCTAAGTCCCGATTTTTCAACCGCAAATGTGAAACACTAATCGCAAAAGCGACCAGTGCAACAAACCCATTAA
Source organism: Nicotiana undulata (assembly GCA_005239495.1). Lineage (NCBI taxonomy): Eukaryota > Viridiplantae > Streptophyta > Magnoliopsida > Solanales > Solanaceae > Nicotiana > Nicotiana undulata. The sequence continues at coordinate 9,245 of MDKH01206727.1, forward strand.
TTTCACAGATGTGACATACCCTTCGCAAATGCGAACTTCCCTCTATCGTAAATCCACACAAATGCTTTGCATATGCAAAGCCGACTCCCTGGGCATTGTGTCGCAAATGCGACACTGAGATTACAAATGCAATGATAGCTTAGTTTGCAAAAGTAAACTATTTTGTGCAAATCAAAGTACCCCTAGCCTTTTTTGCAAATGCAATCATTTGACAATATAAGCGAGGCTCGCAAATGCGAGATCTGTAGGCTTGCACCACCACAACCTTGCACTAGTAGTCCCAAAACCACTCCGCAATGCATTTGAAACTCACCTGAACCCCTCGAGACTCCAAGTCGAACATGCACACAAGTGTAATAATATTATACAAACTAGCTCTCTAATTCAAATCATCAAAACAACATCAATTAACAATAATCGATCGTCAAAATGCAAGATTTCAACTTGAAAACTTAATTTTCACAATTTTTCACATAACTCGCCGAAATGCGCTCGGATCAACCCGGACCCCAACCAAACGTGCATACAAGTCCAAACTCTTCTTCCTGGACTAAGCTATAAGAAGTCTCTCTTGAATCACCTTAACCTTCTCTAAATCATCACGGACAAAATCAGTGCCCAACAATCTAGCCTCACTGGGCTAAAACTAACCAATCGGCAAACGACATCACCTCCCATATAAGGCCTCATACGGGGCCATTTTGGTGCTCGACTGATAGATGTTGTTGTAGGCGAACTACGTTAGAGGTAAAGATTAGTGCCATTGACCCCTGAAATACATAGAGAATGCCCGCATCATGTCCTCCAATATTTGAATTGTGCGCTCGGACTGTCCATCTATCTGAGGATGCAATGCGGTACTCAGTTTGTCCCGCGTTCCCAAATCATGTTGCATGGCTCTCAAAAAATGTGATATAAATTGCGTGCCTCAATCATAAATGATAGAAATAGGTACGTTGTGCAAGCGAATAATCTCCCTGATGTAAGTCTGAGCCAATCGTTCTAAAGAATAGGAAGTCGTCACCGAAATAAAGTGTGCATAGAACTCCTGCACATCATCCTCATAGACCTTGGGCCCACTTACATTAAACAAATGATTCCACTTCCGAAATTCAACCATAGCCATGCGTTGGCTCATTCCTGCCATTTCAAGGATCTCAGGGTCAAACGTGCAACCCCACAACACTCTCTGATTACGAACATTCTCCTGCCACTTCCCACTGTTACTTGGTATAGTTTTCATAGAACCAGGTCCTCTCATAGTTTCCATCTCCCTTTTTCGTTTACCAGTCACCTTCACAGACTTTCCTTTGACACTTGCTTCTCCAACTTCCTTTTTCTTAGACTTGCCACCACTTTTTGGGGGTGACAGAGATTTTTTCCTTTCTCCTTCAGCAGACACAGACTTCTTTCTTCCCACTAAGGAACTAGGTTCCTCTGCAGTTTCCTCTTCTACTTCAACAACTGGAATAGCTTTATCCACCACTACTTTCCCTTCCTTCATCAACCTCTTCTTCTTCTACTTACTGCTTTTCTTACTTTTCTCAAGAGCTGAATCAAGAGCTTCCTTCTTCTGCAACCTAGTAGATGGTCGCTTCACAGAGGTTTCTGGAGTACTCAAACTCTGACGGAGTTTAAAACAAGAACTCAAAACCATGTCATCTTCATCGTCCTCATTTGCGGGCTCAGAAAACGGAGGAATGGACTCTAGAGGAGGGGTATAGAAGATCTGCTCCTGATGGGTCTTTGAAAGTTGGGAACCAGGTTCCTCACTGGGTTTTTCAGGAACAGATTTATGGTTAGGAGACTCAAACAAGACCATGGTACCCTCATCCTCTAGGAAAGAAGAAGTTGCTCCTTGAGTGTCAGGAAGAGAAGAAACCCCTTCAGAGGGAAGATTCTCAGAGGCGATGGGCATTATGTTTTCAGCCGCCTCCTTTTCTGGAGACTCCATGGGAGTCGAGGAATTGAGAAAGGAGGAGTTAATGAATTGGTCAGGGTCGTCCTCTAAGGCTTCAGAGACCTGAGAAACTTTAGCGACAAGAGGTTCAGATGAGGATGGAGGTGGAATGGCTGATTCACTGACCAGAGGTTCCTTTTGTGGTATAGATGAAGAGGGAGGAGCTAGGTGTGTTTCTGTGACTGGAGGTTCTGTAAGGGTTTCCGCTTCTGCTGGGAGTAAAGAGGGAGTAGGAGTGGAGATGGTGACCTCGGGGAGAGAGGAGGCCTGATCCTCCACTGAGAAAGTGTTGGAATCAGAGGTAGGGGAAATAGAGGAGTCATTAGTGCCGCCCATTTGTGATAGTTGTAGAAAAGCTTCAGAGAGGGAAAGTACTTTTTCAAGGGAAGGAAAAAGTGATAGAAGGTATGTGAGGAGTGGTTAGAGACGAAGGAGTTTTATAGGAGAGATGAGTTATGAGGGGGAAGAGGAACAGGTTCCAAAAAGGCGGTAGGCATTTTGGGGAAAAGAGAACGCACAGAGGGAGTTGAAAGGATGGAGTAATAGAAGTGATAGACGTGTTTACTGAAAAGGCGGACGATGTGGAAGCAGTAATTAATGCAGTTTCTTTTTCTTTTTCTTTTTTTTGAAACAAGGTAGAGAACACACATAACTACTAACCTGGGGTACAGAGACGAGGTCCCATACCTGTTTTTCTTGAAAAGGTAGCTCAGTCTCTTTTTGTTCTACAATGCCATACCTTTAAAGCCTGTAGTCATCATGCGTGTCTACCTGCTATGGTATTGATGTGAGTTAGACTTCGCCAGAAAACACTTTAGCTATCTGTAACTGAGGGTGACTTTCATAGCCAAGAAAGGGAACCGGGTCCCTAATTAGATCTCAGCAGCCCCAGTGCCATTCTATTTTTCTCAAAATGTTCCCTGTACAATGCCTTGGTAAAGAGGTCTGCAATCTGATCTTCAGTGCAGCAAAACCTCATGCAGATGTGCCTCTTACATTGTCTCTGAGGAAGTGATGTCTCACATCAATATGCTTAGTTCTCTTGTGTTGAACCGGGTTCTTTGCCATGTTTAGCACACTGATGTTATCACATAGAAGTGGTATGTTGTCAATATACACTCCAAAGTCCTCCAGTTGTTGTTTGATCCACATCAGCTGAGCACAGCAGGATGCAGCTGCAACATATTCTGTTTTAGCTGTGGACAAGGCCACTGAGTTCTGCCCTTGTACACCAAGAGATTAGGCAAGATCCAAGAAAATGAGCCATCCCTAAAGTACTCTTCCTATCCACCAGATAACCTGCATAATCAGTGTCAGCATAACCAACAAGATTAAAATTATCACTTGAGGGATAATACAGGACCAAGTCTTGTGTGCCTTTGAGATAATGTAGGATCCTTTTGGCACCCTTTAGATGAGACTCCTTGGGATTTGATTGAAACCTTGCACATAATCCGAAACTAAACACAATGTTTGGCCTGCTTGCAGTGAGGTAAAGTAGAGAGCCATTGATTCCCCTGTACATTGTTTGGTTTATAGGAGAACCAGATTCATCCATGTCATGTTTGGTAGCCACTACAATGGGTGTATCGATCACCTTTGAATCTTCCATGTCAAACCTCTTGAGCAGCTCCTTGATGTATTTTTGCTGACTGATGCAAGTTCCCTTTGCATATTGTTTCACTTAAAGACCCAAGAAGAAGTTCAGTTCCCCCATCATGCTCATCTCAAACTCACTGCCCATAAGTATGGCAAATTCCTTACACAGTGAATCTGCTGTAGCCCCAAAGATAATGTCATCCACGTACACCTGGACAATGAGAAGGTTCCTTCCCCGTTTCTTGAGAAATAGTTTCCTCGAGTGAATCCGTTATCCAATAGAAAATTGGATAGCCTTTCATACCAAGCTCTGGGAGTTTGCTTCAAACTATATAATTCTTTGTTCGGTTTGAAGACATACTCTGGATGAGCATGAATTTCAAATCCAGGGGGTTGCTTGACGTAAACTTCTTCCTTGAGATGCCCATTCAAGAATGCACTTTTCACATCTATTTGGAATAAGGTAAATTCTATATGAGATACAAAATCAATAAGAATTCTAATGGCTTCCATACGAGGAACATGAGCAAAAGTTTCATCATAATCAATCCCTTCCTCTTGATTGTAACCCTGAACTACAAGCCTTGCTTTATTTCTTGTTGTTTTCCCATTTTCATCCAGCTTGTTCCTGAACACCCACCTGGTTCCTATGATGGTCCTGTTTGAGGGTCGAGGTACCGGATGCTAGACTTTGTTTCTTTCAAACTGATGAAGCTCCTCCTGCATAGAAATGATCCAATCTGCATCTTTCAAAGCTTCCTTGATATTTTTGGGTTCTATTTGGGATAGAAAGGCTGAGAAGGCTAGGGAATTTCTGGCTTTGGATATGATTTGGACACCGGAATCAAGGGGAGTGATTATGTTGTCAAGATGATGAGAGCTTTTATGTTTCCAATTTGGGACCTGAATTTGATAAAAGGAAGAGCTTGGTAGATCAGAGGAGTTTCTATGCACACTTGTTTTGCTACCTGAGGAGTGCCTTCCACAACATCTCCAACTCTTTCTTCAGCTTCTGTAGGAGAAATAGGGGTACCAAGTTCCTCCTGTGAACCATAGGAGGAGGCTGCATTGCCTTCACTCACCTCCTTGGTTTGACTCATCATGTCGGCTTTTCCATTAGAGACATCAGATATCTCTCCAGGAACCAAGAGTGGTTAATTGTCTTGATCATCACCATCTTCGTCCCTGTTTGAGGAGGGAGTCTCATTAAAAAGAACATGAACACTCTCCTATACACATTGGGTTCTCTTATTGTATACTTTGTATGCTTTGCTTTGAGAAGAGTATCCCAAAAAGATTTCTTCATCACTTTTGGCATCGAACTTTCCAAGTTGATCATTCCCATTGTTTAGAACATAGCACTTGCAACCAAAGGCTCTCAGATGGGTTATTTTTTGCTTTCTTCCATTTAGCAATTCATAAGGGGTCTTGTTCAGGAAGGACCTGATCATGAACCTGTTCACCAAGTAGCAGGCAGTGTTAAATGCTTCTGTCCAGAAGTTCTTTGCAATCCCACTATTAATGAGTATTTTTCGTGCCATATCTTCCAGAGTTGTGTTCTTCTTTTCCACAACTCCATTTTGCTGAGGAGTCCTAGGTGCTGAGAAATTGTGCGTGATTCTATTTTAAGTGCAAAACTCATCAAACTTTGCATTATCAAATTCAGTTCCATGATCGGATCTGATGCAAGCTACCTTCAAGTATTTTCACTTGGATTTTCTTGAAAAAGGCCACAAATACTTCAAACGTCTCTTCTTTTATTCTAAGAAATAATGTCCAAGTGAATCTTGAGTGATCATCCACAATCACAAAAATGTACTTCTTTCCACCTCTACTTGGAATTCTCATGGGCCCACACAGATCCATGTGAAGTAGTTCAAGAGGTCTGGATGTGCTAACATCCTTATTAGGCTTAAAGGATGATCTCGCATGTTTTTCTTTGGCGCAAGAATCACAGACTCTGTGCTCCTTGAATTTGGAATTTGGCAAACCACGAACCAGTTCCTTCTTTATCAGCTTTTTCAGGAGAGAAAATCTGGCAAGGCCCAACCTTCTATGCCAAAGCTCTGCATCATCATTAACTGCCTTCAAGCAGTTCACTTCACCAGCTTCCAATGATTCAAAATCAACAACATAGATGTTTTGTGTCTCTTGGCTATCAACACCACTTCTCCGGTTACTAGGCTAGTAACAGTGCACACCTTGGACAAGAACTCCACTTTATTTCCTTTATCACAGATTTGAGAGACACTCAATAAGCTATATTTCAAGCCATCCACATAGTACACATTTTCAATTGAGTGCTCCAGAGACTTTCCAACTCTTCCAACACCAAGAATGTATCCCTTCTTTCCATTGCCAAAGGATACATCCCCTCCCTTGTAGGGCTTTCAATGAGAGAAAATCCAAAGTGTTTCCAGTCATATGTTTTGAGCATCCGCTGTCCATGATCCATTGTAGTCCAGTTCCTCTCACTGATCCCTGCAAAATTTAAATCAAAGGTTAGATTTAGGAACCCAAACAAGTTTGGGTCCCTTGTATTTAGGAAAGGGATGAATAAGTGCTCTTCTAGTCCATGCAGGCAGAAATTGAGATTTCTTTCTAGGACCTGGTCCCTGCTTGGTGTTCTTCTTGCCAGCAAACATTTTGTTTTTCTGAACTGACTGATCCCTGGCTGGATAACTTTCTTTGAAGTGCCCGTTGTTTCCACAATAGGTACATAGCCAATTGTCTGGGACCATGACATACTTTCTGTGAGGGTTGTGTAAGGAGTTTTCTCCTTTTTAAACCCGATCCCTTGCCTGTTTCCACTGTTATTGAAGTACATGGCAGTTACAACATCTGTGGACCAGGTCCAATTTAGTGATTTCTTAAGATCACATTTTAGTTTGCCCATCTCAGTTTGCAACTGCCTATTCTTCTCAAGCTCACAGCAAAAACTTGTTTTAACATCATTCAGTTTTTTTTCAAGCTTGATGTGTTTTTCACTGGCTATTTCTTTTCCTTTATCTATTCCTGAGGGACCAGGTTCTAGTTGGAGTCCCTTTACAGTTTCTTCTAGGTCTGTGATCACAACTAGAAGATCGTCTCTTTCCTACTCAACTGCATTCATCCTCTCACTCAGACTATTCTTTTCATTGTTAAGATTTTCAAGGTTTTGTGTGGTCTCCTTAAGGTCCACAATCACAACCAATAGTTCATCCTCTCATTCTCAACACTGTTGATTTTACACATTAGAGATTTTTTCTCTCTTTCAAGGTCACTTATAGTTTCTTTCAAATCTACCACACACGCAACTAGATCATCTTTAGCTTGTTCAACTTCTCCTAGTTTTATGGTCAATGTGTCCTTATCTTCAACTAAGCTGTAGTAAGTATCAATGAGAGCATTTGACAATGACATTAATTTTTTAGGAGAATAAGATTTCATATTTCTCTGAACATCCCTGAAGTTTACCTCATCTGTGTCATCTTCTTCTTCGTCATCAGACTGAGCCATAAGAGGAAACAATAAGTAATACTCCTTAGACTTGTTCTCTACTGCCATCATAGAGTTGTTTTCTACTTCAGGTTCCTCTTCTGATTCGCTTGATGAATCTCCCCAAGAAGCAAGAGCCTGTTCCACAACGTTGTCAGCTGCGTTTTTTCTGCTGAATCTCTTGTCAGGGACCTGGTTCCTCTTCCCAGCTTTGTCAGTGTTGTGCTTGTATGTGTCCTGCTTCAGGAGTGGGCAATCTTTTATGAAGTGTCCGGGCTTACCACACTTATGACACATGTCATAATTTTTCTATGCTTGCTTGAGCTGCCTCTCCTTGGTATTCCCTTGTTCCTTCGAACCATCTTCTGAAATCTCTTGGTGAGATACTCCATATTATTGTCCTCTTCGCTTGACTCATGTTTTTGAGCTTGAAGAACCAGGTTCTTCTCCTTCTTGGGTTCCCTTTTTTCACTGTCCTTTTTCCTTTTCATCTCATATGTTTTCAAGTTTCCGATCAACTCATCCATTGTTAAAGCTTGCAAGTCGTTTGCTTCAGTGATAACATTGACTTTGCTTTCCCAGGAGCTAGGCAAAACACTCAAGATCTTTCGCACTAGCTTGTTCCTAGGAATGAATTCTCCCAAAGAGTGAAGCTCATTGATGATGAAGGTGAATCTAGTATGCATATCTTGTATAGATTCATCGTCCTTTATCCTGAACAGCACATACTCAGTAGTGAGCATATCGATTTTGGATTGCTTCACTTACGTCGTTCCTTCGTGAGCTGTCTGCTAAACTTCCCAAATCTCTTTGGCTGATTGACACGCAGAGATCCTGTTGTACTCATCAGGTCCTATACCGCACACTAGAATTTTCTTTGCACGAAAATTCTTTTCCACTGCTTTCCTGTCAGCATCGTTGTAATACTTCCTGGTTTTTGGCACCAGCAGACTAGCCTCTCCAACCTTATGAATAGGAACATGAGGACCGTCACAGATAATGTCCCATAACTCAGAGTCTTCAACCATTATGAAGTCATGCATACGGGTTTTCCACCACCCATAGTACTAATCGTTGAATCTAGGAGGTCGATATGTTGATTGTCCTTCTTCGAAGTTTGGTGGAGCAGCCATTACAAATCTTTTCTAGATGTTAACCGTTTTAGAAAGAGCCTGCTCTGATACCAATTGATAGTTTCTATGAGTCCACCAAACTGTAGAGGTACCTGGTCCACTACTAGTTCCTGCAGAAGAGTACACTAAGAATGCAAGTAAAAGAGATAGGGGATTTTTACGTGGAAAAATCCCACTCAAGGGGACAAAAACCACAACCTACACTTGTAGGATTTCAACTTCACTAATCTGTAATTTAAACTATTACAAGCCACTTTGTAATGAACTTCTTACAAAGACTTTAACACACTAACTTGTAATAACTATTACAAGCCACTTTGTCACTCTCTGGTTACAAAGACTTTTCAATTGTGACTACACTAGTCACTACAGGAACACAAGAAGTTTGAGATTAAGAGATTCCTAACACGGTACTTCTATAAAAGTAAATATGATACAATGAAAAACAAAATGCAAGATTACAACTCAACGAAGCACACTAACAACACAAGGTGAAACTGGTCCGTCTTAGTGGAGTTGTCTTCTTGGTCTTGACACACTTGAGTCTTCAATGTTAGAGACCTCTTCAATGCTTGAGAGAATGTTTTTAGTAAATGCTCAAGTGAGTGTCTTGTTTGTCCTCAAACAAGATATTAAAAGTCTTAGGACATTCCAAGGAGGATGTCTGATATCTTGAAAGTACACTTCACAACCAATGGGAAGTGACTGTTGCACTGTAGTGTGTACAGTTGCAGGCAATCATTTTTCTGTCATAGTTTTTACAGCTGTAGAGTTGACATGTACTTTCATCTTGTGAGACTGTTAAGGGATCAGGTCCCTCAGTTGTTCCTTATAAGTTCAATAGTGCACTGTCCAGAATTCCTTGAGTTAAAGCTGACTAATTATGCTGGCCACAGATCAGGTCCTTCATCTGGCTCTTCATATAAAAGTTTGTTAGATCATCAAAATAGAATACAACCCATCAAAGTCAATGAACCAACCCAATAGCACGGAAGTATGTTCTTTCATGGACCTTGTCACCGAGGTCATTATTGATGAAACAAGCTCAATGATAAATGTTGAAGATCCCGTGAAGGCAGCTTTATTGAACCATGATGATATTGTGGTGGATGTCTTGATCGAGAATACCAATGCTCTGTAAGGCATGGGTTCTTATTCATATGGTCCTCGAAAGTTATCCTTGGATTTGGAGAATCAGAAAACTCCTCCGACAAAGCCTTTAATTGAAGAGCCACCTACATTGGAGTTGAAGCCACTTCCACCACACCTCAGGAGGAAGAAAGCCATAGGAGGGTCACTTAATGATATTCGGGGAATAAGCCCCGCATTTTGTATGCACAATATTATTCTCGAGGATGGAGCAAAGCCTTCCGTAGAACATCAACGGAGGTTATATGAAGCAATGCAAGAAGTCATGAAGAAAGAAATAATCAAGTGTCCTGATGCAGGGATCATCTACCCAATATCGGATAGTGCTTGGACTTCTGCGGTCCAATGTGTTCAAAAACGGTGGTATGACCGTGGTTAAAGATGACAAGAACTGTAACGACCAGACCGGTTGTTTTGCGTATTAGGATCCTGTTCCCTTAAATGAAACCTTCCATAGCGGTTATTCGTGCTTTATGACTTGCGGGGACGGGTGGTTCAGGATTCGGGGATGGTTTGAGTGATTTAGGAACACCTGGTTCTTCAAGGTTGGCATATTTGGCCAAGTTTGACTTCGGTCAAAATTTTGAGCAAACGACCTCGGAATCGAGTTCTGACAGCTCCAGTAGCTCCGTATGATGATTTTGGACTTGGGCGTATGTTCGGCCTTGGTTTTCGATAACCCGGGAGCTTTTCGGCACCCGATATGGAGATAAGGATTTCCTTAAATTTGAAATTTGGTTTGGAACGTGATTTTATGATATTAAGGTCTGAATGAAATTCCGAGACTAAGAACAGTTCCGTTATGTCATTTATGACTTGCCTGCAAAATTTGAAGTCATTCCGAGTAGTATAGGCCGGTTCGGCGCATTGAAATGAATTCTAGAACTCTAAGTTCAAAGTGTTGATTCAATTTGGTTTTGGGGTCAAATTCTGAGTTTAGTTGTTGTTTTTCTCATTCCGGAAGTTCGAGCGAGTCCGTATCATGAATACAGACTTGCTGGTGCCTTTGGGCGGGGTCCCGGGGGGCTCGGGTGAGTTTCGGACTCCTCAGAGATTAATGCTAAAAACCAGATTTTTCTGTATTTGGTTTCCTTCTTCGCGTTCGCGTTCCCTATCCCGCGTTAGCGATGGGTTAGGACCCCTGGCCTTCGTGTTTTCACCCCTCCAGCCGCGTTCGCGAAGGTCTAGCCCAGCTAGCCTCCACATTCGCTGGCCCTCCGTCGCGTTCGCATAGGGTCCAGCCAGTTGGGCCGACCCAGCTACTGTTTGCCTTCGCGTTCGCACCCCTCCAGCCGCATTCGCGAAGGTCTATCCCAGCTAGCCTCCACGTTTGCGAGCTCTCTTTCGTGTTCACGTAGAAGGGCCTCCGGAGGCCTGGGCCATTTTCCTTCGTAGACGCGATGCCCCTGTCGCGTTCGTGATGAAGGGACATCTGGGCAGGGTAGTTTATATACGGGATTTAAGTTATTTCCTCCATTTCCATCTTCTTCCTTGTGTTATTTGAGAGCTTCCAAGAGGGCCTTCAACCTGGTACTTGAGGTAAGTAAAGTCCCTATTTTTCACTAGTTTCAAACATCAATTTCTAGTTAAATTCTCTACTAAATTATCAAAAATCATGAAATTAGGTAGTAATTTTAGGACTCTTGGAGATTTTGTGATTTTCCGTTTAAGGCCATGAATTCAAGTAGAAATCACATATTAATGATCCTTAGGCTATGGGTGAGTGATTCCTTCGAGAATTTTCGGAATCCGAGCGCGGGGGCCTGGGGTTGTAATTCCAAAATCCTTCAAGAATGCCTAATTTTGGGTTTATTGGTTAATTCTTCTTCTTTGAACTTGAATTGATTCAATTACGCTATATTTGGCTAGTTGTGAGCCGTCGAGGGTAGACTTCGGAGATTACGGTGCATCCTTGATTTGATGAGTGATTTCGTCACGATGTGAGTCTCCTTTCCAACCTCGTAAGGGGGAAATGTCCCCATAGGTTCCTTATTTGTTATGTATACATGTTGTGGGGGCCGCGTACGTACCTAGTGATGAGAGTTCGTACGTGGAGACTATATTGCTATGTTGGGTAGCTTTAGGACTCATGAGCATGCCTCTATGTGCCTTATTTGTACCTTGTATGTATTGTAAGTTGTGATTGTTGTTGAGATGACATGGAAAGGTGAAATATTATGATTTCAATCCCAGTTGGCTACAGTGGTATTGGCACGGTCCTGTCGGGTTCACTGTTGAGTCGATACACATATAAACCTATATATATAAATATGCATTTATCATTATCGAGTCAGCACACGAGTCGCAGGTAAGATTCACTATCGCGGGTACCTTATCATTATCGAGTCAGCACGCGAGTCACAGGTAAGATTCGCGATCGTGGGCAGCTTATCATTATCGAGTCAGCACACGAGTCACAGGTAAGATTCGCGATCGTGGGTAGCTTATCATTATCGAGTCAGCACACGAGTCGCAGGTAAGATTCGCGATTGTGGGGAGCTTATCATTATCGAGTCATCACATGAGTCGCAGGTAAGATTCGCGATCGTGGGGAGCTTATCATTATTGAGTCAGCACACAAGTCGCAGGTAAGATTCGCGATCGTGGGGAGCTTATCATTATCGAGTTAGCACACGATTCACAGGTATGATTCACGATCGTGGGTAGCTTATGACCTCAGTCCTTATGACCACCCTTATTTCTCCGACCGGTTGTCTTGTTCTGGTATTGTATTATCTTTTGAGTCTGAGTCGCACATAGTGGGATTGACAGGTATTGTGTAAATGGAGGTTTGGAACTTGCAGTTCATTTTCAACTGTTACTTGGATTACATTATTTGATCATGTACTTGTTGATTTCTGCTTCACATGCCTACTACCTTATCCATATCCTTTTTTTATATTATATTGTTGGACCTTAGTGAGCATCTAGTCAACTTCTCGTCATTACTCCTTCGAGTTTAGACGGGATACTCACTGGGTACATATTTATTTATGTACTCATGCTGCACTTCTTCTTCTGTACTTGATTGTACAGGTCCGGTGGCTGGTACATCCGATTATCAGGCCGGTGCTAGATACTTATTTGTGTGATTGGACTTCACGGTGAGCTGCTCTTCCTGGCGACCTCCTAGCAGCACCCTGAAGTTCCTTTGTTACTTTCCCCGTCTATTTCCTCCGGACTGTGGATTTGTATATTCATGTATCTTGTATATTCCGCTAGTTGCTCGTGACACTAGTTCCTGGCACACACATAGTGTATATTTTGGGTTTTGGGCTGTATATCTGTACATATGCTTTATTTTGGCCATATATTATTATGATTTTATTTTCATGTCAGGCTATCATCATGTTTAACTGTTTAAAACTGGTAAATATTGACTTGTTTAATCAAATGGGAAGGGTAATACCTAGTGTAGTTCATATTGGCTTGCCTAACCCCACTGTTGGGCGCCATCGCGACCTAAATTAGGACTTGGGTCGTGACAAGAACGAACTTATTTCAACAAAGACAGTCACAGGTTGGCGGGTATGCATGGATTATCGCAAATTGAACAAGGTGACTCGCAAGGATCACTTCCCTTTACCTTTCTTGGACCAAATGCTTGATAGACTTGTCCGGTTGAAGTGGTATTGGTTACACCCTTTGGAGATTTTTCGAGTTAATGGGCACAGGGTCAAGCACTATTTGGGCAAGATTGATGACAGCCACGTGGTGACATTGCTCAATCTAAAGTGAATTGATGGTAACATGCGTCGTGCCGCGACGTTAAATCAGGTGCTTCTTGGGAGGCAACCCATGTGTTTTTCTTTTTGTCTTTCCTTGATTTTCTTTGTAGCATAGGATTTGTTTTTGGACTAACTAGTTGTGGGATGTTGTAGGATTGTTCTGATGCAGTGCAGGACTAAGTTGGAAGAAATGAGCTCTCTGAAGTTTGCACTGCGGCCGCATTGCATTTTGTACGGCCGCAAAGACCTTAGTGCGGGAGCAAAATTTCAATGCGGTCCGCAAAGTGATTTCACAGTGAAAAAGTCTCTATGAAGTTTTCCACCACGACAGCAATGCAATTTTGTGTAGTCCGCCGTGGACCACTGCGGCCGCACTGCATTTCTTGCGATCCGCAGTGGACATCTGCCCATTACCAAGTCAATCTGAGTACCGCGGACCGCGGTGCAATTTTGTGCGGTCCGTGGTGGGGTAGGTGAAGTGGGTCCCATGTCGTTTTCTATAAATAAGGCTTAAGGCCCTCATTTTATACTTTACGCTCTTTGCACACTCAACAGTAGAAAAAAATCACTATTCATCCCCCCTTTTTCAATTCAACTGCTACATTTCATTCATCTACACTGCATCCTACATCTGGTAATGTTAATTTTGTTTTCTTATTTGTTTAACCTTGTTATTTTCTTTTTTTAAAATAGTTGTTTTTCTTCTTTTTCTTCCCTTTTCTTTAAATATATGCTAAAGTTTGCTTAATAGTAGTTAAATTAGGACTAATTTGTTTCAATACACTGATTACACACCTAGGGAATCAATAACATGTGAATTTAGGCTAAAATTGAACGGTAATTTGAAACCCTAGGTTGATAGTCTGTGCGGTCCGCGATGATATTTTGTGCGGACCGCGATGATATTTTGTGCGGACCGCGGTGCTAAAAGTTCAGAAAGGCCTCAGTTAGGGACTGCGACCGCGGTGGATTTTGTGCGGTACCTTAATGCGGACCCAACACCATTTTGTGCGGTCCGCGGTCACCTTCTTAAGAGAGTGGGTAGTCTGAACCCCACCTCAGTGCGGATCGCAGTGCATTTTGTGCGGTCTGCGGTACCTTCTTTGCGGCCGCACTTCATTTTGTGCGGTCCGCAGTCTGCATATTCTGCAAATCAACCTTCAATTACATGCATCCTTATTCTTCACTTATTCATCCAATGTTGTGATACTTATAAACTTAAACTGAATTCCACTTGCAGACAATGGTTCAATCAAGAGTCGATGGTAGAAAACAACAAGGAAGAGGAGAGTCATCCCGGGGTAGAGGAAAGGGGATGATAAAATTGACTCCCCAAGTCCGCAAAAGTATCAAAGAGACCAGAAAGACAATTAAAGCTTTGGATAGAGATGCTTCCTATTCGGGAATGCACCCTCCCGGGAGGCATCTGACTCAGATTCCGTGCCAGAGTATATCCCTGACTTTCCGGAGAGGTTGAGATTGACAAATACACCTCCAAGCTCCCCTCCTGCCCAAGCATCTGCACAGAGGTCTTCTGAGTCATCTGAGGGCTCAGTTGCTTCCAGTAATAATGAATATTCCACCTCACCGACAACTTCACTATCCGGTGAGCATTCCATAGAAGAAGAAAAAGGGGGTGAGCCCCAAGTAGGAGGAGTAGAAATAACAAGGAAACCAGAAGCATGGGAAGACAGGTTTGTGAGTGAACCAGCCTACCACAAGTTCCGAGAGTGGTGGCCCGAGAGGAAGTTGATACCGGAGCGAAAATTCATCAGAAAGGACCTCTTGCCTCACAACCCTAATGTGCTGAAGCAGTTCAAAGTGAGAGGTGGCTGGGATTATTTCTCATGCCAAGTGGTGGAATCCAATGAGCACCTAGTCAAAGAGTTCTACGCCAATGTGGCCCATGTCAAAAAGGACAATAAAGTGACTAAGGTGCGAAATCTGACAGTAATGTTTGATGGAAAAACAATCAACGACTATCTAGAATTCCTGGAGGAGGATGAGACATTGTACTTAGAGAATTTAGATTTGGGGGAGGATGTCCGTCCATGGTTAGAAGAGCATTTGGCAATCCCGGGCTCCACCCCAAAATGGTTGCAAGCGGGAGTTAAAATTTTGAGGAGAACACTGAATTTCGAAGAAAAAGGGTGAGAGACATTTGTGTGCAGCCGACTAGATCCCACCACACACGAAAACTCTCTTCCTCTCTCTCGGGCTGTGTTAGTGGCATCAATCATGGCAGGGTACCCGATCAACCTCGGGAATGTGATGTCCAAAGTAATCACACGGGTGGTGAACGAAGGTGATAGATCATACCCCTTCCCAAATTTCCTAACTATGTATTTCGAGGATCAAGAGGTAGAAAGTAGGAAGTTTGATGTGAAGGTAAAACCAAAAGCTCCAATTTCCTGGTATAGCCTGCAAGGTGATGACAACCCTAAAAGCAAGAACTACAAGGGCAAGTCCAGTGCTTCTACTGGCCAGTCTGAAGAGCCAGTAGTTGTAGTGGCTTCTACTCAGCCACCCCAGACACGGCCCCAAAACCTTTCACTTCTACAGTCCCAGCTATTCCCTCATCTGCCGCATACCCCTTGACTGCCCACCGATTGAGCCAGGCCCTCGCCAGTATCAACAACTGGATACAAGCATCTACTTATAAGCTGTTTGTACTTTCTACATCGGTGGCAGCCCAGTCTGCACCTCCTCAGCCGCAGGTCCCACAGTCAGTGGAGGACACTCTCAAGGAGCTTCTGAACAACCAGAAGAAGCTCCTAGAGAACCAGTAGTTGATCAGTGATGCAGTTGATTCTCATGGAAAGGCACTGAAGGAGCTTGCCAAGGAAACAAAGAAATTGAGAAAGACTTGTTCCTCCAAGCAGTCAGTAAAGAAGTTGGAGACAGAGGTGGAGAAGTTGAAGGCTGATCATTTGCCTCTGGATATGTTTTTCCATGACCCGGCCCCAGCAGCCCAGCCTGAGCCAGAGCAGGAGTTAGAGAGGCCACCAAAGATGAGGAAGGTGATTCCCCGTACTGTTGATCTTGTGATACAGTTGGCAGACCCGCAGGAGATTCCTCTGCCCATCCCCAGATGCCAGTACAGGAGTAGCCCCAGATTTTGGTACAGTCCCAGGTCCCAGAGGAGACACAGGTTACAGGGAGCCAGTCATAGGCTCCCGAGCAGTCCGAGGACCCAGGGACCCAGCACCAGGAGCCTATGCAGACGGAGGGCCAATATGGAGTTTCTTTTTACTCTCTTCTTTTTGTTTTTGAGCTATTTTTGGTTAGTTAGAATTGAGGACAATGCTAGATCTCATTTGAGGGGGTAGCCCTATTTGGATGATTGTATATATTTGATACTATTTCCTTTTTATTATGCTTTTTTTTGCTTTTGGTATGTACATAATTTTACAATTCTAGTTTACTTTTCGTATTTTCGTTGGTCTGTATATAAAGTTACTTTCTGATGTATATATTCATTCTACCTTATGTATATTCGATTAAACCCCCTCTTTTATATATTTATTCTACTTTTCGCATTTTACATTTTCTGCATTTTTCCTTTCATAGCTTCTTATTTTATATTAGTAGCTTCTTGTTTTGAATTTGTGCGTGCAATAAACCTTTGGTTTTCTTAATGCCACGGTTCTTTCCAAAGGTGGAACTTGTGTGAACCAGGTGGCTCTTCCCAATGATGGATGGCATGACAACCTTCTTAAGGGTTTGAGTTTGTTTTTCTTTTTGCTTTTTGTGTAAATAGTAGCTAGTGAGTAATGGTGCCTCAAGCAAAGATTCACTTGGGCCTAACACATTTGCCTTTGATCCTATGGTCAAAAACAATTTTTTGTGTATAGGACGGTGAAAGTTGTGACCTTGAGACTCTTGTGTTGGACGATAATCATCAAGTGGTTTTTCGGGACCATTGTATTGCTCAAATCTTGGTTAAGGTCATTGTGGGCCCCCGACTCTTTTTATTTAGCAATCCTATAGCTTGTGTGGTGAGAATTTGAATTGCAAGTCCAATTCCCGTGCCATTAGTCTAGAACTTGCCCTGAACATTTGTCTAGGCGAAATCCTAAGTGTAGTTTGACTTGAGATGTGATTATAGTCTCTCCTTGATCCGAATAACGACTTGAAAATTTCCATAGCCTACCAATGACAATATCCCTAGTCAACCCTTTTGAGCCTTAGACCTTTTTCTTTCAAGGAACCACGATACAAGCCTTTACTCGTTCTTACCCTCTCTTGGCACCATTTCTTTCCTTAGCGCAAGGCAAAATCATAAGTTTGGGGGAGAGAAGAGGAATGCAACAAAGTGAAAAAAGGCACAAAATAAAGAAAAGGAAAGGCAATGAAAAAAAGTCAAAAAGTCAAAAAGAATGAACAATTTAGAAGAAATAAAGGGAATCAATGAAATAAAAGAGATGAAAGGTGTGGAATGTTTAGAAAGGAGAAAAATGTTTGAAATGAACAAGAAGGAGTGACAGTATGTCTCTCTTACCCCTCAGAAAGAGCTTAATGACTCAAAAGTCAAGAGAATGTGCGCAAAAGTGAAACAAATGAAGTGCTTAAGGGAAGATGGAAGCCACCTAGACCAAATATTTCCTACCTTGAACCAATAGCCTTCACTATATCTCCATAAAAGTCCTATATGATATTGAGTTGAATGAAGCTTACATTAGTGGCGACTCACATAAGGGGCAAGCTTATGGTACTTAGAGCCGGACTTGAGACCTTTCCCTGAGAGAGATGAGTGTGCTTCCATTGTCCTCGTTCTGGGTGCTACAATCTAAAAGTGAGGTTTTCTTAGGGAGAGTTGAGGAGTATGAGTTTGGGTTCCACAATGACCAAAGTAGTAGAAAGAGTTTCCTTGATGGGTTGAGTCAAATCTTGATGCTCTTGTGTCACACTATTCATGGTGTTTAAAGGTCGAATGTTGTTAATGATTTATTTGAATTGAGGGCAATTGTTAGTCCCAATTGATACTAGAAGAGGTCACCTTAGGGCAAATGATTTTTCTTGGAGTTACTCTTAAGAGGTGGGGCTTATTTTGTTTGCTTGAGGACAAACAAAAGCTTAAGTTTGGGGGAGTTGATAACTAAGGATTATACTTCATTTTATACTCCTTCTTGCTTAAGTTTTGGTTTAAATTGTATACAAATTAGTCCCAAAGGCTTACATGTTGTACTTGATTGCAGGGTTTGGTCAAAAAGATGACAATTAGTCAAAACCAGCTCAAAAAGGAGTGAAACATGCACAAGTACCAAGAACAAGTCCAAGCATAATGCAACAAATCCAGTGCGGTCCGCAATCCATTTAGCGCGGTCCGCAGTGAGGAGATTCAGAGAGGCAAAATTTAGGAAGCTCAAACATTGCGGGCGCAAAGCTATTTTATGCAGACCGCAATGACCTCACCGCGACCGCACTCCTTTTTGTGCGGACTGCAATGATCAGATTCAGAGATCTGGGAATGTGAAGTCTTAAGACTAGTGCGGTCTGCAATCCTTTTTGTGCGGTCGCAACAGAAGCCACCGCGGCCGCGGTGCATTTTATGCGGCCCGCGGTGGCCAAGTTTAGAGAATGGGTTTTGAAGCCAAGGAAGCCTTACCGCGAACGCACTCCATATTGTGCGGTCCGCGGTACACCCGCAGGGGTATTTTTGTCTAGAAAATTCGGCCTAGTATAAATATTTTCTTTTCCCATTTTTAAGTAAGCTTTTGTAATCTAACTTTCATAGGAGCTCGTGAACGACTTTGTTAAGCCATTTTGAGTAATTTTAGAAGTGTTTTATCATTGAATCTTCAAGTATTAGTCTGTAATTAAATTTTATGGGTTATTCTTCATCTATTTCTTTGTTTTCTTCTATTATCATGAGTAGCTAGACCCATTATCTAGGGTTGTGGCTCAACCCTAGTGTGGGTAGTTGATGGGTCTTTTAATTTAAGGTTTAGATGTTTATGGGTAGTTGATATTTGGACTAATTTGTATTTTCCATGTTAAATTAGTGGTTGCAAACACTAATTGGTGCCTATTTGACTTGGGTTCTTCTTGAGAAAGAGAACTTGAGTCTAGGAAAATCAGTCCAACAAGGAATTGGGATGTAACCAAGAGATTGATAGTCCCAATTAACGGGTTAAACCTAGAGATAGTAATACCCTACTTGAGCCTAAATTGCTTGCACAAATTTGACACCAAATTGGTCTCGAGAGAGGCAATTGGGGCATAGCCACTCGAGCTACCGAGAGGTATAAAGTGGGTAATTCCGTGCATTGGCTATATCATAATCTCCAACATAACGTCTTTGCCTTAGGTTTTAGATCCCGTTAAGTATTCACTTAGGAGAAAGTCATAACCCTAGTCCCTTTTATCAATTGAGAAAATATCCAAAAATATAATAGTTAGTTAATTTGCAATCTCAATTAGTTTAAAACCATAGTGGAATTACAAAACCCTTTGATGAGAAGTGAAACTGAGAACATAACGCACCATTAGATCACTTAGGAACTCAACTCCCACATATATATCTTCCTGTGGAAATCGATCTCGACCCTTCGGGTAAAAGATGCATTGACCCCGTACTTGCCACTCTATAGTGGTATAGGCGGGAGCCGATCAAGTATCTATGCTAACCCCGGAGAAGTAGTGACGAGGGGTCGACAACGACACTTACTAGTGGTCCGATAAATTAAGTACAATAGAAAGTAAACAAGTATGAGGCATGGTAAATAAACAGTGTAAACAAATATAAGTACGTGATACGATCCTCCTCTGAACAGTAAATACAAGCTCTCAATTATTGTTTACCTCCTCAACCAGAGTGTGTGTATATATATATATATATAATGGTCCTTACCAGATAGGCTGTCACAACTCAAATCAGGAAAACATACGGATACACTGGCTTCTTATCAAATATTACGCACGATTCTGCCGAGGCGAACGACCCGATACCGTAAGAGTATTTCATAGAAATGTTGAGGCGAACGACCCTATCCCATAAGAATATGATACTGCCGAGGCGAACGACCCGATCCTATAAGAATATGATACTGCCAAGGCGAACGACTCGATCCCATAAGAATATGATACTGCTGAGGCAAATGGCCCGATCCCATAAGAATATGATACTTTAACGGATCCTTGACCCCATTTACAAATATACGTGTGAGTATGAAATTTAAGGAAGCTTTTAGATGAAAGCACACAACAGGGAGAAATTCGTAAGGGAAGCACAATTATTCTGCTGGCTAATCAAGTAGCTCGTCAAACCTCTACAATAGTGCGTCTATCACTCTACGCAAGACTAGTCTCAGCCCGTAACGCGAAATCAAGTAACCAAGCATGCAATAATAACTCAACCAGTACAAATAAAGCATGGTGTGAATCCTAGTCTACCCGGACATACTCAGGAATTCTGGCATACGCACGGACACTTGTCACCTCATACGTGCGGAGCTCCCGCAACATGTAGCATATAACAAGAATATCACCTACGAGGTAATTTTCCCCTCACAAGGTTAGACAGGAGACTTACCTCGCTCTGAAGTTCCATAACCGACTCCAACACCTCTCTAACACCTCAAACTGAAATGCCCATCGATCCGAAACTAGTCAAACAATGTGCAATTTAATCAAAATATATTCCAATGCTTACAATTTAACAATTTATAATAATTTCCAACTCCGCTCGAAAAGTCAACCCTTGGGCCTACATGCCTGGATTCCAAAAATATTTGAAGATAAACACTACCCATAACACCACGATTTCAAATATATAACTTATTCCTAATTTCATGTCAATTTTCGTGGTCAAAATCCAAAAATATCATTTCTAGGTTTTCTTCCAAAAATTCCACAATTTTCCACAATTTCCATGTTAAATCCTTATACAATCCATGTAACCTACAATATGTGGGAATTACTTACCTTACAATATATGATGAAAATTTTGCCTCCAAGAAGAATGGGCTAAACTCCGAAATAAAGTCTTAATAACAACCTTAGATGTCGTATTTGCGACACAGGGTTCGTATTTGCGAACCCTCGCAAATGCAAAGAAAAGTTCGAAGTTGCGAACCAAGGCAAAAATTGGCAGACTTCGCAAATGCGAAGTAATGTTCGCAATTGAGAACCAAGGCAAAATTGGTAGACATCGCAAATGCGAAGAAATATTCGCAATTGCGAACCAAGGCAAAACTGGCAGACTTCACAATTGCGAAGAAAAATGTCGGAATTGCGATACCTGAGCACCATCAACACCAACAGTCAAAGTTTTGTTCAAAACCATTTTCGGAATATGTCTGAAACTCATCCGATCCCTCGGGGCTCCAAATCAAACGTCAATACAAGTCTAAAAATATCATATGAACTTGATCGCGTGATCAAAACATTGAATTAATATCTAGAATCACGAATCGGACACCAAAATGCATGAAAATCACAATGAACTTCCAGAATTGCAACCAACCGTCCGAACCACATCAAATCAACTCTAAATGACACCAAATTTTGCAAGCAAGTTCCAAATGACAAAATGGACATATTCCAAGTCCCAAACCCAAAATACGAACCCGATAGCCTTAAAGTCAAACCATGGTCAAACTTAGAAAAAAATTAAAACTTTAAATCATTCGATCTTCGACGAACGTGTCTGATTCATACTTAAACATCCGGAATGACGCCAAACTTAACGCACAAGTCACAATTCACGATACGAACCTATTCCAAGGCTCGGAATCCCAAACGAAAAAAATTAACTTCAAATCAAACTTAAGAAATTCTTAAACTTCCAAAATGCCAACCTTCTATAATAAGCGCCGAAATGCTCCCAGATCACCAGATATTCAACCCAAACATACGCCTAAGTCTAAATCATCATACATACATATTGGAACCCTCAAATTCCGATTCCGAGGTCGTTTACTCAAAATTCAGAACTTGGTCAATCCTTCCAATATAAAGCTTCCGAGTTAGGAGTTTTCTATCCGAATAAACTCTGAACTTTCCAAAATTCAATTCTGACCACACGTACAAGTTATGATACATGAAGTGAAGCTACACAAGGTCTCAAACCGCCGAACGATGCACTAGAGCTCAAAATGAGCGGTCGGATGTTTATATGCACAATCGGAACCGAATCCATGGAAGGAACCTCCACACTAGAATCACGGATATAGGCAAAATACTCCAAAAATCCCTTCTCGACCATACGCCGAGCCTTCACATATGAAATGACCCTGCCAGTGGAATGACTAGGAGTCCCTTTCTACTCCCAATCGAGACAACCGCGACATAGATAATGTCATAGTCTTGACATGACAATCTAAGATAGAGTGGTATAGAGACAACCAATCCATGCCCAAAATCACGTTAAAGTCCACCATACCGAGTAACAGAAGGTCTATCCTAGTCTCAAAACCCCCGATAGAGACCACACAGGAGCGATAAACACGGTCTACCGCAATCAAATTCCCGACAGGCGTAGACACATAAATAAGAGCACTCAACGAATCATGAAACATATCCAAATATGAAGCAAAATAGGATTACACATACGAATAAGTAAAACTCAGATCAAGTAAAATGCATCGATTACACTAGAACACTACCTATGATGACCGCATCAAACGACTCTGCCTCGGGTCTAGTTGGAAATGCATCTATTTGAGGTTGAGCCCCACCACTCTGACCTCCATCTCTCAGATGACCTCTAACTAGGTGTGGGCATTCGGTATTTCGGTTTGGTATTTCGGTACTCGGTTTATCAATTGTGTATACCAAATACCGTACCAAAATATTTCGGTACGGTTAGGTATTTCTTATTTTGGTTCGGTACGGTTTCGGTAAGGTTTCGAATTAAACCAAATCTGTGTTATAAGGCTGTCACGACCCAAATTCCCAACCTCAGGGATCGTGATGGCGCCTAACACCACACTTGCTAGGCAAGCCAATGTTAGAAGTCGATTAACTAATTTCCTTGATTAATTACTTGAGCATAAATAAATAAATTCCAATTGAGCCTAATTAAAATAATTCCAAACAAAATAAAATAAAATGATAACAATAATCATTTAAATAAAACGAATCACGAACTAATTATGTAAACAACTCTAAGACTACCCCAGGGTCTGGTGTCACAATTCACGAACTACTAAAGAATACTACAAATAATGGCCGAAAGAAGTAGTGTAACTGTTCTGAATATAATAAAACAGTGTAAATAATAATAGGAGAAGACTCTCGGAATCTGCGAACGCCGGCAGATGTACCTCGTGTCTCCAAACGAATCGGGTGGTCGTCCTGGAATCCTCTACTGCTGATTAATACCTGGATCTGTGCAAAAGAGCACAGAGTGTAGTATCAGTACAACCGACCCCATGTACTGAGTAAGTGCCGAGCCTAACCTCGGCGAAGTAGTGACGAGGCTAAGGCGGGGGTTTAACATCAAACCTGTGATATTAATATATATACGATAACACAATAAAACAATTCTACACGAACAAGAAAAATATATCTGAGACGATAATTATAAAACAGGAAGGAAATCTAAACACATCAATTCAAATACTGCAACAATAACTTTTCAAATCTTTATTTTCTGTGAAAATCGGTAAAAATATAAATGTCCTCCCTTATCGCTCCTTGTTGCGGCGTGCAACCCGCT
>ML249737.1:3327-15138 GCA_005239495.1 Nicotiana undulata
TTATTGTTGGGAAAGGTTTGTTATTGATGTTCGGTTAAATAGATGTCCCACTAATATCTCGGAATGTAATGGAAATTGGTCGAGGCTGATGAGTTAGCATTTCATTTCGTACTAAATGATTTTTAATTGCTATTGCAAGTTACACGTTGGCTGGCCTAGCGGGTTCAACGTTAGGCGCAGTCACGGCCTAAAGGGTGGGAATTTGGGTCGTGACATCAAGTTACTATGCTTAGGTTGAAGCTTTCTTCCTTATTTCCTCAGCTAGTCTTTCATTGTATTACTTAGGGAGGACCCTCTTACTCTTGTAAAGCTGCGAGCTTATCACATCGTATGCTTGACGGAAATTTTGATGTTCTCCCTCGCCTATAATTATTTGTAGTTACTTATCACATCGTACACTTTCTTATGGAGTGCTTGTAGGGTTCCTTCTAAACTGATATTTGACCGTCTTTCCAGTGGCACTCTCTTTTATTTCCGTAACATTCATACGGTCACTTTAACTACCCCAACTCATATCTGAATATTTCTCAAGGGTCACGATGTCGTATTTGTGATACTGAGTTCCCTATGTTGGGGTTCACTACGTTTATCTTGCATGATCTGTCAATTTCTCTGTAGCCTCTTGTCTAGCCATAACTAGACTCTTCCTGAATCAACTACTGACTGCTCGTTGGTCCATTCTCATATCAATATTCCACGTAACCTTTCTTGGTTCATTTCCTTTGTCATAACTTACGTCTCGCACTGGCTCATTATCTATCAAAAACATCTCGGGAAGGAACCCTTACTTCCTCTCATTGACGTCGTGTTTGCATAATGTTCTGGAATTGTAGCATTTAGCATATCTGTAGGCTTTGAATAAGTGAAATCTTATCCCTTTCTCATTCTTATCGCGCTTTATCATTCCATAGTTACTAGAACCACCTAATTCTAACTTAATGCCACACCACTCCATATCCCTCATTTAGGGGAGTACTAAGATTTAGAGCCACGGCGATCTACCTATAGATTTTTTTACTTCTTCCTCTTTGGCGTCTTTTCACATCATCAATGACCCTTACCCGCCTTGCGGTAATCCTTCTGTACCAAGGATAACAAAATTCCTTACTCACGAGGGTGACACCTAGTGTAACTGGCACACACAGTCCCTTAAGCTTAACTTTGCTCACATTGCTTTCTTTAGGGAAGCGTCTTCCTGAATGACCTTTAAGGGTTTTCTTCTGTCGTCCATTCTTTTATCTTTGTAACACAATTAGAAATTCTCATGATGCCGACTATTATCAAATCACTCAGTCCCCAATTCATGTTTGTTTACCTTGTTCTTTAGCCCATACTAATTTCTATTACTTTGGGGTCTAACTTTTCCTTCTAGTAATCACGTTAGAGTCACCAATTTATTACTCAAAATGAGGATATGACTTTATGGCCTATACTCTCTTGTTTTCTCAAGGCCTGTCACTTCTCGTCTTTTCCTTCACTTGACTATAGACTCTA
Organism: Nicotiana undulata; assembly: GCA_005239495.1. Lineage (NCBI taxonomy): Eukaryota > Viridiplantae > Streptophyta > Magnoliopsida > Solanales > Solanaceae > Nicotiana > Nicotiana undulata. The sequence continues at coordinate 4,822 of ML249737.1, forward strand.
TAATACAGTCATTGTTTTTTATATACCGTTGTCATCCATGTATCACATCTTACTCATAATGCTTCATTAACTTTCTTCCTATTTCCTGCCAACATTTCTATCTATCACTTTATTCTGAAAACTTCAACAAGATATTCATTTTCTTTTAGCTCCCCTTGCTCCGTCCACTGGCTCTTCGGGTTGCCTAACATTCTCTCTCTACTAGGGACGGGAGCCATACTATGATAATATTTATCCCTTCCAAGCTTTTAGTTCCTATCTTTGTAGTACTCATATCTAGCTGACGCAAACAATCCATCATCCTTTTGGGTTACTCTAACCCTAGCTGGATCCTGACATCCCGTCCTTCTCTTAAACCATATTAGTTTCCAAAAGGCATATTTGAGATTGGTGTGCCCAATTGTACATACCTCTGCTACTGTTGAAGGTAACTCAAAATGCTTAAATCTCCCTTCTTGAATGGTAAATAATCATAATCTTCACTAGCTGGGTACCTCGTACCTTTCGTCATCTTACTTCTTTTACTTGTTGAAACTTGTATCTACCTTCTGTTTCTCTCATTGCTTTTCACCATATGGGTGAATAGATATTCTTGCCTTAAAGCTCCTTTTCAAAAACCTTGCACGTCTTAGTACACACATGTTCTGTTGAAGATCTCACATTTATTCATCATAAGCACGATGCAAAATCAAGTTCCTCTAACTCAACTCTTCCACAACCACACGTAATATCTTACCAACTGTCTTTTGGATGTAGGTATCATCTTATTACGAGTAAAATAGAGTTTAAGATTTTGAATTATCACAACTGAGCTCTATCACACGATCTAAAGTAAGAAGAAAGAGTGACAGTCTTAAATTCCATGTAGCCTCCTACTTATAAGTGTGGTGCACAACACACCCATAAACAACACTCTACTAGACACGGCTTGTAGACTCCCTAGGACAAAACTTCTCTGATACCACTTTTGTCACGACCCAAACCGAAGGGTCACGACGGTCACCCGGTTTATTACTCAACCGAGTACCAACGTAACATATCGTTCTTGTTGTACTGTCATTGGTAACTTGGCCAACATGGCCACAACTCGTAATGTATAACTATAAGTGGGAAAGCATTGTATCAATGAACCATATTTCTCGTCAAGGCCTCTGACATACTGTACAAAATGAACCTCTGTCTACAAAGCCTCAAAGAGTATTTGACATCAAATGGAACAGGGTACCGGCCTACCCATAAGTTCATAGCAAAATTCTGACACGATGACTCATAGACTCGGTTGCACTCCGAATGAGGTGGAGTCTTATTGATCTTTCGTTGAATGCTAACCTCGTCTACTATGAGGGCTCGTCAAACTGATTGTATATACCTGTAGGCATGAATGCAGTGTCCCCAACAAAAAGGACGTTAGTACGAATAATGTATCGAGTATGTATGGCACATAAATAAGTATATAAAAGTCATGGAAGAAACGTGGAGTAAATGACTCAACCTGTAAGTCTGGATAACTCTGTAAATCATGAAATACTTACAGTATCATGCATATGCATATGAATGTCATGTCGTGCATAGGTACATATGTTCATAACATCATCAAGCTTTTGAGGGCATCCCATCATATCATCTCGACCATTGTGGGCAAAATCATCAACGTATGCCAGTTGATCAGGTGGTGGTGTGTATATAATGCCGTAACCTTTTTCCATATCCCATATACATATAATATATATTACATATACATATACATATAATATACATATACACGCGTATATAACGCCATCTGTACATGTATAAAGAATGAATGCATGAGAAGTACATCAATAAAATCTCTCGGAATGTCATAAGACCATTATGCCTTTGAATAATATTATGAAGTAAACTTTATCAACTTACGTATTTTCTGAGACCCATGAATAGATGATAGAATAATAGGATACATGGGAATCAAGAACATAGGCATCTCTAGTATTTCTATGATAGAGTCATTTATGAAAGTTGTGCATTTGCTTGTTTCATGTGTATCGTATGGATCATGCCAAGAGGAAAGAAGGGATATCCTTAACATACCTAGATCGATTCTCTTGATATTTCCTCTAACACACGTCTTTTACGATAAAACACATAACGGCGGATCGAAGTAGGGAAATCCATATGATGTTCTTGAGAAAGATTGTATCGTGCTCTCTTAGAGTTGCAAATTCCATTGCTATTACGCAGTATAACTTCATATGAAATTTTTGCTGAAGATACGTTACTTTCCTTCACTAAGGTCTTATACCTTAGTGAAGTAAAGAGATCCTTAAAATTGTGAGCTTCATCCGTAAGCTTAGCAAGCTGATGTATTTCCCTCTTAACTTATGTATATAAATCTTTTATCTTTGAGATTTGTGGGCCCCACCCTTTTGTGATGATTAATCCACAAAAATCCTCCAAATGTGCCACCTATTTTATGGACTTAAGAGTCACAATCCTTGGCTTTGTTGGATTCCACGTTAAGGGTTCCTTGGTCTTATCCAAGGTCCTTAATTAATCAACCACTAATCCTTATTTCACTTGTTAATCCTTCATTAACCAATAATTAATCAATTATCCACATAATTAAAAATTATCTCAAATTACTTAAAATACTACTCACTTTTAACATACCTTATACACCTTACTATCATATTCATATGGTACCTTGTATAGCACTAGTCCATAAACACTGGGCATTATAGCTCAGGCCGTATTTTATCCCAAATTGACAAAAATCGACGAAACTCATTTTCTTTGATTCGCTTTCCATCTCACCTTCACGAATTTACTTATCACTTGTTTGAAGTAGCATAATACTTATAACCTCAAAATAATCTCATTCTCGAGTCTACGTCGATTAACTTACGATGAAACTTTAACGTACCACCATGCGAGATATAACATCTCATTTTCGAGCTTTCATTAATTTACTTATGGCGTACTTTCACATACAAAAATATGGGGTGTAACAATATATATAGATATGCTAGTCCAAAATCTGGTCTTGTGCGTACTCATTTGGAATTTTAACCTATTATGTAATTATCCAACTTGACTTAGACTAAGGCCTCTCCTTAAACCCCACATTACTTATAATAATCCTCGTACATTTATTACCATATCCCTTTTATATCCATCATATTAATAGCCCTCGTCTACACATAAAATAATATAATTATCCTACCTTGGCACCACAAAATTTTAAATTACTTAGCGAAATTTTTCGGTGGCCTTACAGCTGGCTTGTGGTTATTAGACATCAGGGGTTTCGCCGGTGCATCTAGCCATTGAAGTTCAGCCCAAGATTAGACCATCCTTAACTACTAACGATCAAAAGAGGATAGAGAGATTTTAGAGATTTATCCTCACCGGTTCAGTGCAAAGACTATTAAAGAAACACAAGGTTTCCTTGATCAGTGTCATCGGATTCTAAGCACTTTGGGTATAGTGGATCGAAGGAGTTGACTTTACTACCTTCTAGTTGAAGGGGCTAACATACAGATAGTGGCAGAATTATGAGTTGAGCAGACTAGTTGGAACAGTTCCACTCACATGGTCTCATTTCTCATATCTTTTCTTGGAAAAGTTTATTCCACAGGGATGAGCTGCATAGTAAGTTTGAGCATCCACACTAGGAGGGCATGATTGTGGCAAAGTAAAAGATGAGGTTCACAGAGTTGGCATGATATGTTGTGTTCCGGGTCCCTACTAAGAGGGAGAGGGTCAAGAGGTTCATTTAGGGACTCAACTTGGTATCCGGTATGGTATGGTATGAGAGGTCGAGAATGATACTACTTTCCATCAGGCTGTGGAGATTTCTAAGCGCTTAGAGCGTATACATATGTAGTAGAGAGAGGAGAGGGATTCCAAGAGGCCATGTGGTTCAGTGGCTTTAGTAGTGACTCATGTAGAGTCTAGGGGAATCACATTAGAGGTCATTCTTTCAAGCATGTTCAGTCAACTCATCAGGTTCCTCGTGTTTTTTCAGTCAACCATGGTTCATGCAATGCTTACCTAGTCCAGTCATATTTTAGTGCATTGCCAGCATAAAGCTCATATTGTGCTCCATTTGGGTTCTTCGAGCGGGTATTCAAGTTCTCAAGGGTCGTAATAGAGCCAGCAGCCTCGCCAGATGAGGGGTTGCTTTGATTGTGGAGACTTGAGTCATCTCAAGAGGGATTTTCCAGGCTTCTGAGCAGTGAACCACGTCAGGGCACCCAGTCCATGGGCAGTAGCTACAACACCCGCACAAACATATAAGGGTGTAAGCCAGTATGTTTGAGGCCTTTCTAGAGTGAGAGGTCAATCAGGTGGAGGACGGGCATGTTGTTGCGCTTTTTTTACCGGCCATAGGCTAATGCTTTGGATTGTGTGATCACATGATACGTTTCAATATGACACAGTGATTCCTCGGTATTATTTGATCCTAGTTCTACTTATTCTTATGTGTCATCATATTTTGCTTCTTGTCTGATATTCCGCGTGATTCTCTACACGTTCATATTTATGTGTCCACGCAGGTGGGGGATCTTCTTGTTGTGGATTGAGTATATCGATCTTGTGTGGTCACTATTTTTGGTTACGAGATGAGGGTGGACATGTTTTTATTTGATATGGTGGATTTTGAGGTGATCTTGGGTATGGATTGGTTATATCTGTATTATGTTATTCTTGATTGTCACGCTAAGACATCGATGTTAGATATGCCATGTATACCGGGGTTGGAATGGAGAGGTTCTTTAGGTCACATTCCTAGTATAGTTATGTCTTCTTTAAAGGCTCAACGGATAGTTGAGAAGGGGTGTTTGGCGTATCTGGCTTTTGTGAGAGTTGTTAGTGCCGATACTCCTACCATAGATTTAGTCCCCATAGTGAGAAACTTTCCATATGTGTTTCTTGTAGACCTACCGGCATGTAACCCGATAAGGATATTGATATTTGTATTGACTTGGTGCAGGACACTCAGCCCATATCTGTTCCACTGTATCACATGGATCATGTTGAGTTGAAAGAGTTAAAGGAGTAGTTTTAGGAGTTGTTGGATAAGGGGTTCATCCGGCCAAGTATTTCTCCTTGGGGTGCACTGGTTTTATTTGTTAAGACGAAGGATAGTTCCATGAGGATGTGTGTTGATTACCAATAGTTGAACAAGGTTACCATCAAGAACAAGTATACATTACCTCGCATTGATGATTTCTTTTATTATCTTCAGGGTGTCAAGGTGTTCTCGAAGATTAACTTGAGGTTGGGGTATCATCAAAGATTAGAGCTTTGTACTTTCCTAAGACGGATTTCAAGAATAGCTACGGGCATTGTGAGTTCTCAGTGATGTCTTTTGGCTTGACAAATGCCCCAGCACCTTTCGTGCATTAGATGAATAGTGTGTTCAAGCCTTATTTGGAATTTTTGTTATTCTATTCATTGATGATATCTTGGTACATTCCTATTGTAGGAAGGAGCACGAGCAGCATTTGAGATAGTGCTTCAGAGTCTGAGGGAGAAGAAGTTGTATGCCAAGTTCTCCAAGTGTGAGTTTTGGTTGGATTTAGTGGCATTCTTGGGCCACGTGGTGTGTAGTAATGGGATAAAGGTGGATCCGAAGAAAAGTGAGGCAGTTCAGAGTTAGCCTAGACCTTCTACCTAGGAGTTTTAGGTTTACAAAGTTATCACTTCAGAGTTAGCCTAGACCTTCTACAACTACACAGGAGTTTCTTAGGTTTGGCTGGTTACTATCATTGCTTTGTGGAGGGGTTCTCGTCTATTGCAGCTCCAATTCCCAAGTTGACTCAAAAGGATGCTCCGTTCATATGGTCTAATGAGTGTGAGGAAAGCTTTCAGAAGCTCAAGACTGTTTGATTACAGCTTTAGTTTTGGTATTGCCCTGAGGATCGGTGTTGTACGCTGTTTATTGTAATGCTTCACGTGTTGGCCTTGGTTGTATATTGATGCAAGACAGTAGGGTGATTCCTACGCGTTGCACTAGTTGAAGCCCCATGAGAAAACTTATCTGATTCATCATATAGGGTTAGCAGCTATTGTGTACGCGCTCAAGATTTGAAGGCATTTTTTATATGACATGTCTTGTGAGGTTTATACTGATCATCAGAGTCTTCAACATTCATTAAGGAATTCGAACTTGAGGCATCGATGGTGGTGGAATTGTTGAAGGATTATGATATCACTATCTTGTATCATCTGAGTAAGGCTAATGTGCTAGTGAATGCATTGAGTAGAAAAGTGGAGAGTATTGGGAGTTTGGCATTCATTTCAGCTATGGGGAGGCCTTTGGCTATGGATATTCAGACATTGGACAATAGATTGGTGAGATCGGATATTAGCCTAGAAGAGTCCTTGCTTGTGTTGTTTCGCAGTCGTCCTTGTTTGAGCGCATTAAAAATAACCTGTATGATGATCCCCATTTGCTTTTCCTTTAGGACACAGTGCAGCAAAGTGGTGATAAGGAGGTGACTATTGGTGATGATGGTGCATTGCAACTTCAGGATCAAATTTTTGTTCCTAATGTTGATGTCTTGAGAGAGTTGATTCTAGATAAGGCACACACTTCGCGGTATTCTGTTCATCCAGGTACTACAAAGATGTATCGTGATTCGAAGCAGCATTATTGGTGGAGGGGGATGAATAAGGACTTTATTGGGAATGTTTCACAGTGTTTGAACTATCAACAGGTCAAGTATGAGCATCAAAATCTGGGTGGTTTGCCTTAGAAGATTGACATATCGCATTGGAAGAGGGGGCGCATTACTATGGACTTTGTGGTAGGGCTGCCACAGACATTGAGAAAGTTTGATGCCATAGGGGTCATTGTATATCTGTTTACCAAGACGATGCATTTTATTTCGGTTATGACTTCCTACACTTCAGAGAAGTTAGATCTACATTAGGGAGATTGTTTACTTGCATAGCGTGCCTGTTTATATCATCTCGGATCGCGACACTCTGATCATTTTGCATTGGAGAGTTATTTAGCGTGATTTGGGCACGTAGGTAGAGATGAGTACTTCATGTCACCCTTACACGGATGGGCAGTCCGAGTGGACCATTCAGATCATGGAGGATATATTGAGAGCTTGTGTCACTGATTTCGAAGGCTCGTCGGATCAGTTTCTACCATAGTTTTCCTACAACAACAGCTACCAGTCTAGTGTTCAGATGACTTTGTATGAGGCCTTATATGGGAGGCGTTATCATTCTCTGGTAGGTTTGTTCGAACAAGGTGAGGTTAGAAGCTTTGGTACAGATTTGGTTTTGTATGCTTTGGAGAAGGTGAAGTTGATTCATGAGTGACTTCGTACAGCGCATTCCAGTTAGAAGAGTTATGCTGACAGTTCGTGATGTGGCTCTCATGGAAGGTGAGAATTTTCATCTTAGTGTTTCACATATGATAGGCGTGATGAGATTTGGGAAGAAGAGCAGTTTGATTCCTCGGTACATCGGTCCATTTGAAGTTTTGGAGAGAGAGGGTCAGGTAGCTTAAAGGCGTGATTTTCCAACCATCTTGTCGGGAGTTCAACTAGTATTTCAGGTTTCCATGCTTTAGAAGTACCATGAAGATCAGTCACATGTGTTGGATTTCAGCTCGGTGCAGTTGGATGAGAATTTGGCTTATGGAGAGGAGTTAGTGGCCCTTTTTTATAGGCAGGTTCAGAAGCTGAGATCGAAAGATATCTTATAAGTGAAGGTTCAGTGGAGAGGTCTATCGGTGGATGAGGATACTTGGAAGACCGATCATGATATACGGAGCAGATATCCTCATTTTTTTGGCAATCCATGTATGATTCTAAACCCGTTCGAGGATGAATGTTGGTTCACGGTGGGGAGAATGTAATGATCAAGCCAGTCATTTTGTTTATTTGAGCCTCGTTCCCCAATTTCATGCTTCTCGTATGTGTTTGTTGTTTTGTGACTTGCGAGATTGGATAGTTTGGCTGCGTGAAGTTTTGAGAAACAATGGAGGCACTTAGTCTCTCATTTTGGATGCTTAGGTGGTTAAGAGTTAACCAAAGTTTGACTTCTTAGTAGACGGTCTTTGATTAGTGATTTGATGGTTCTAATAGGTTTGTATGGTGATTTTGGACTTAGGCATATGTCCGAATATCGATTTGGATCTTCCTAGGATATTTAGGCTCTATTGCCGAAAGTTAGAAATTTAAAAGTTTGGAGAGTTCATAGGTTTGACCAGGAGTTGACTTTGATGACACCGGACTTGGTTTGTTGCTTCGGGACTTGGAATAGGTTCATTTAGTGATATGTAACTTGTGTGCGAAGTTTGGTTGGAACCGAAATATTTAAGCATGGTTCGGACATGTTTGTGGAAATTAGAAGGTTTAAACTTAAGAGATTGATCTTGATCATCAATTCTTGGTTTTGGGTAAGGTATTAGGACTTGTTGGTATAGTTGGACGAGGTCCCGAGAAGCTCGTTGTGTTTCAAATTGATTTCAGACTATTTTTGGTATTGTTGGCAGGTCTGGTGTTGGTGTGTCGCACATGCAGAGCTTTGATCGTAGGTGTGAAGTCGCATATGCGAGTGTTGAGGTTTCTGATGCAAAGATGTTAAGGCCTCGGAGATGGGATACTTCTGCGGGATGTTGGACGCATGGGCGATGACGCACTTGTGAGGCTGAGGTCCGCACCTGCAAAGGAAAGCCTTACTATAGAAGGGCACAAAAGCGCAAGGGAGTCGCGCATGTGGAGACCGCGCCTATGGGGGTTTTTTCGCATATGCGAGATGTTATGCGCATGTGTGAGGGGTTGGTGTTTTTAGTGACGCTCGCAGATGCGAGACTTTTGTCGCAGAATTGACTGTGAGAGCTGCATGTGCGAGAGGCTTGGCATAAGGATTTTAAGTCGATTTTTGACCAATTGTTCACTATTTTGAGTTTTGGAGCTCGGCTAGAGGCGATTTTTGGGGAGATTTGCATCAGTACTTTGTGGTTGAGTAATTCTCACTTGGATTTGAATGTATATCTTGAATTCCCATGGATGTATACACTCTAATCATGATATTTGGGAGAAAACTTTAGGGTATTGCCTACAACTTAAGAGGATGAATTTTGGAGATTTGAGGGTCGATTTGGACTTGGTTTTGAAATCTCATCATATATTTAGACTCGTGGGGTTATGGGTAGTAGGTGTAAGGACCCGTAAAAGTTCTCCAAGGATTTGAGGTTTTACGACGCCCAAGTTAGCTAATGTGTGTTTGGAAGGTTGTAGATAATTTTTCATGACGAGAAAGACTTTTTTGGGTTGTGCGATGCATTGTGGAGTTGGTAAACATTTTGCAGAATATGGTATTTCTACGGTCCATTATGCGATCGCAGAACCATCATGGATTGGACCAAGAGACGCTAGATTTTGAGGGCCAATTCGCGGACCAATGTGCGACTGCAAATCCATTTCGCGAACTGCATATTCGTCGCATATTAGCATGAGAAATTTTGGAAGGAGATTTTGCACTTCCATTTGAGACCGCAGAATCTATTGCAGACTTGAACAGGCCAATTCTGATTCTGGAGATTATTTTGCAAACGCACATCCCTTCTGCGTCGCATTCTACAATCACAAATTTGGTTCGGAGGGTCATTTTTGAAAATTTTCTAACTCGGCCACATTATAATAAAAGGCATCCTGGGTCATCTTGAAAGGCATAAGCGGACATCATAGAGTGAGGGGAGTAACTTAGAGAGAGAGGGTGAGACCCAAACATTTCTACTCTTCAAATTCTTTCTCAAATCATGGTAATTCAAGAAGGAAAGCTCGCAAGTCTTATACTAAAGAGGTAAGACCTTATCCCTTGCTCACAGGCAATATCCTATCATGCCTTCATGAGAAATATTTTACTATTTTGGGGTTTATGGGGTGGTGATCGAAAGCCTAAGCCCTCTAATTCGAAAGTTGGGGTATATAAGAAGAATGTAAGCCCTCTAATTCGAAAGTTGGGGTATATAAGAAGAATGTAAGGTGTGGTTCTTGATTTGGGGTCTGTTGTTGGGCATGTATGTATCAAAGAAGGTGATACGGAGGTTGTTGGACAGTCATGGGTAGATTGTCGTTTGAAATTGATTGTGGGGTGAAGGAATTCTAGTATAGAACCTCGTAGTCGAATTTCCACATATAGGGCATGTTTGGTATGAAGGACTGGAGATGAATGTTTTTATCACTTATTTCCGTTGTTTGGTTGGTGAGTGAAAAACGTTTTTCGGAAAATATTTTCTAATGTTTAGAGAGTCACAAAATATTTTTTATGCTACTCCCCTCACCCCCCCCCCCCCCCCCCCCCCCC
>ML249737.1:15341-40307 GCA_005239495.1 Nicotiana undulata
CCCTACCCCATCCTAAATACTCAATGTTTTCAGGACTCTATTTTGTTGAAGAATTTTATTATTCTCATAAAAACTCACACAAACCCAAAGGAACTAAAAGAAAATTCTATTTTTTGGTTGAAAAGGAAAGTACTCTTTCTACAACATGAAAAGAAAATATTCATTTTATTTGAAATAAAAGAAAAATACTTTTTCTACATCATGAAAAAAAAACTTATTTTGTTGAAATGAATGAAAATACTTTTTACTACATCATTTAGTTGAAATGAAATATCATGAAAAGAAAGTATTTTTTGTCGAAATGAAAGAAAATACTTTTTTAACATCACGAAAAGAAAAACTCATTTTGTTAAAATAAAAGAAAATATATTTTACTACATCATTGTTGAAATGAAAGAAAATATGTTTTCTACATCATGAAAAGAAAGTGCTTCTTTTGCTGAAATGAAAGAAATTACCTTTTGTACATCATGAAAAGAAAAATTCTCATTATGTTGAAATGAATGAAAATACTTTTTCGCCATCATGAAAAGAATTGTTAAAATAAAAGAAAATATTTTTTATACATCATGAAAAGAAAATACTTATTTTGTTGAAATGAAAAAGAAAGTATTTTCATTCATTTACAACTTGAAAAGAAAGTACTCTTAATAATAATTTTATTCAGGGTAGGGTTGGGGGGTTTGGGTGGTGGGGTAGGGGGACGGAGGGCGGTTTGGTAGGGTAGCGGTGGGATGGGGTTGAGGTGTGGGGATGAGTTGGTAGGGGTTAGTGGGGATGGAGATAAAAATGAGAAAGGTTGAAAAAGTGTTTTGGAGAATATTATTCCTTTTCTTGATGAGGAAACTATTTCTCTCCAATTGGAGTAAAATAAGTTCATGAGTAAAATGTTTCCAAAACATATAAGCTAACCAAACATGGAAAATATTTTTCGAAATATATTTTCCTTCATACCAAACGCACCATTAGTGTTTGATGAAATGCCGATGATGGATAAGCCTATGAACGCCTCCCTAATACTTGTTAAATATAGTTATGTTTCTATAGATTGAAGTTTCCAAGAGTAGGGGAACGTTGTAGTAATTCTAAGGAAAGCTCAATCGAGGTATGTTGGCTAAACTTGTTCCCTAGAAACGGATTTCACATATTCCTTGTAAACTCCTAGCACGGTTTGTTCATGCTCCTACTTCTATTGTTCTGGGTTGTTTCCAATTATTGATTCACCCAAAGGCTTATGATTTTAAATTCATGTTTCAAATTGCAAATCACTATGCTCTTCTTTTGTACTCATTCCCAATATGTTTTTAATTCTTACATGCTTATGAGTTGAAGCTATGATTTTTCTCAATGTTTCAAATGTCCTTAAATGGTTTAAGATGATCTATGGCAATTAAAGAAAGGTAACTATGAAATGGGAAATGCGGTCATCATGCCAAGAATGATGTTTACATATGTGGCCGAGAGTTCCAATGAAATGAAAGAAAGTATCAAGGGCTATGAAACGAAAGAAAGTATCAAGGGCTATGAAACGAATATGATTCTTTTATATGATAAATGTTTTTTTTAGTATCGTTAGGTCATCGAGGAAGGTTGGGTTATAAATGCCCAAGCCCAAAACTACACTTGCCGGTGTAAAATTGATAGAGGGACAAATTTCCATTATATCGTATTGAGATTATTGCTCTTGATTGGGATGAGTTGATAGATAGAAAATACCATTTCGAGCCACACGACATTGGGTCGACACAGGAGCCTCGCGATAGGAATGCGCTGCAATTGCACGAGCAATTTCAGCAACAGTACAAAGTGTTTCGAATTTGTTGAAACTCACCTGAGCCCCTCGAGTCTACTTTCTAATCCAAACATCTCAACAAGTATAAAAACACTAAATGGGCATTAATTTAATTCGAGGACTAAAGTCAACTTAATGAACGTTAAGATTCCAATTAGCATGCAAGTGTTCAAAACCCTCTAGAGCCTTTCGAGACCCAAATCATTCATACTTGTAAGTCCCAATCATCATACCTACAGGAAAGTCTTAAATTAGGGAATGATGTGTTAAAACTCAAAATAACCAGCTGAGTTGTTAAAAAGTCAAGGTAACCAACTTCATAAGCATAGCGCAACCGATAATGAAAAAGCTGGACTTGATGATGGAATGTTGTTAAAGGTAAAGAGAAAGTTGAAATAATGTTGCAAGGACATGAGGATAAATCAACTCTAAAGGAAATCCCTGATATCAAGAACAATCTTTCTTTGATGGTTGTAATTCTGAGAACAAGGAAAGAGCTTCCAGACCCCTATCCAAAGAGAGAAATGATGTTGTAGAGATAAGTATATACATGTATATAGAAGATAAAGAAGAAAGGATTAAAAGAACTGACAAGAGTAATGAATAAGATCCTACATGAAGGGCCATGGTTTGTATCCAAGCACTTCCATATGTTAGACGATGGGAACCAAATTTTGTCCCCACTGAATCTAAAGTGTCAATCGCATCGGTGTGGATCAGATTGCCCCAGTTTGAAACAAATTCTATAATGAATCCATCCTGCAACAAGTGGGAGGAAAGAGTAGGAAATCTACTAAAAATTGACATGTGTACTTCATCAACATTGTCGGGTCATTATGCTCGAATTTATGTTCAAGTACCAGTAGAAATACCAGTGAGATTATCTATAATCATAGGTACACACACCCAACCCGTTGTCTACGAAGGGGAAGTAATTCTATGTAAGGGATGTGGGAGATTGGTCATACCCTCATCGGAGCATGTCCAGCACATCAACAACTATAAAAGAATAGAGGGAGATTCAGAATAGCACACAGTTTCATTCCCAAAAAGCAAGCGAAACCAACACAGTGGTGGTCGTAATCGGGAAAATTCTCTGGCTAAAACGGTAAACCGCAACATTGTGCATGTAAAAATGTACTATGCCTCCATAGGTAAGTTTTTTATACCCAAAATTCTAAATATATGGTCAAATTCTACAATGATCCTAACATGCATGATCAAAGGGGCCAATAGGGCTCCAAGAAAGGATCATTTGGAATGCAGTGGACCCCCAAATGGGCCTATCCTCTGTAGGCCCAAGTACTTATGCGGACACTCTCCCACCACGATTAGCACCACATGCTCCAAATCCAAAGTCCCAAAGGCATCTTCAAATAGATTACCTACAAAAGATGCTGAATTGGAAAATTCGTATTGTCATCAAAGCCAACAAAAAGATACCACTTTTAGCATTGAAATGAAGAAGGGATCTTTTCTTAAAAATTATTTTGCTCTACCCAAATCTAGTATTTTCCCACACAAACAAAAAGTCTTCCAATTTTGGATAAAGGGGCCCTGACAGTTGAGGTCCAATCACAAGTGGTTTCTTTCTCTCATAAGGAGCACAAGCACAACTACACACCACCCTCCAACCATGTATCCTATGGTGACTTCTTCAGTTACGAGACACATATTAGAGGTAATCAAGTACCTGCAAACAAATACTTTCCCCTCACACAACAATGAAGTAACATTGCTTGTCAATCAACTAAGATCGAGCCCTAAAACCAAATCCCACAACACGAACCCAACAAAGTGAAATGGATTATAACTCTGGATCGGGGGATTTTTTTCAAAACCAGCTCTAATCGAAGACGGTGTTCCCAACAACTCTCCGAATTCCGGACTAAACCCAAAAAAATAACAATAAGACACCTCCTCTATCGATAATCTAAACGTCACTCCCACCAGAGCATGCTCTGACATCGTGGCTGGAAATGGCACTAGAAGGCCACTCCCAATCCCTTAAACTGATAATAGGGACAGTCTTAGTGTCCATCCAAGTCAAAACACTCTCTACCTAGCCGAACTAGCAATCCACCTTTGAACTAGGGATTGGCCAACTTCAACCACCAACTATGGTAATCAACATTGTTACAAGCCCAATATTCTAACACACAACAACCCATCTCAATAGAGGAGATAAACAAGCTCATGGGTCAACTATGCCAGACCATGCCATTCTTTCCCACGACGAATTTGGAGTCAGTCCTCCATCCTTCTCTTTCACCCTATGGCAGTGGAACTACAGCAAGCTTTGTCATCACCTCCACCTCCAACCCCGATGTCACCTCTATTCTACAGTTGAACAGAGGACCAACCAGATATCGGACTTCCGCAATGATCCAAACCTAGATCTAGTAAATCTTCTAGTACAATTAGGGTTCCCAAAGACTAAGGTAATACTCATACTAGAGTATCAGGAGATAGAGTTCAAAGAGCAGTTCGGAAAAATGCTTATTGCTCTCTGCTATAGAAAACTTCAAAGTTGCAAACTAGATCTCTACATGCCCTCATTTCCAAGCTCATGAACTCAATAGCATTGCTAGACCCAAATGCGGGTATGGTGAAACCATCCTAGGGAAGGGAATCAAGAGAAAAGCCCCACCAAATAACAAAATCCTGATGAATTTCATAATATGGAATGCGCGGGGAGCGAATAATGTTGAGTTTCGCAGGCGTTGTGCCTCTATGGTCAAACTCCACAACTCAGCAATGCTTGTTATGCTTGAAACAAAGATGGCTGACCATAAGCACCTCACAACTAAGCTCTAATTCTCAACTCAATTCAAATCCCCGGCCCAAGGTCAGTCTGATGGTATAGTTGTCATATGGAAGGATGATCTGGTGAAGCTGGAGGAGGTTTATACCACACCTTTGGGGGTGCATTCCATGGTTAATATAATCTCCTCCCCCTCCAAATAGCTTTTATCTTCTATTTATGCTAGTAACAACTATGATGATATAACTAGACTATGGGATTACTTAGTTGATATTGCTTCTATTTTCAGGGATAGTTGGCTGGTAGGTGGTGATTACAATGAGAACCTGAAAGCTAGGGATAATTTGGGGGTGAAAGAATTAATTGTAATAGTATTAATAATTTCTGGAATTGCTTTAATCAGTGTAAGCTTGTAGACTTAGGATTCATAGGCTCCAAATATACCTGGACCAACAAGAGATATTCTAGAAGGCAAGATCTAATTCTAGAAAGGCTAGATAGATGTTTTGGTACTGATAATTGGATTGAGTTGTTCCCTGAGACAATTGTCACTCATATCCCACGCATCATATTAGGGAAAACCCTAAAACTAGGACCTGGAAATGTATTATTGATGGCTGGAAAGCTTGCACCGAAGCTTCTTGGTGGGTGGTCTAGAAAGGTAATAGGATCAGCTTCCTTTCGGATACCTAGATTCCAAATATGCAACCTCTCAACTCCATCCTCCAAGGGCCTTGTCAAGAGCCTGAGAAATCCATCAAAATTAACACCATGTGCAATAATGGAGACTGGATTTCAGTGGTATCTCTAAGCCCATCCCTGAGTCCATAATCAAAATCATTCAAAACACATTCATTCTTCCCTACACTTTTACTGAGGACAGAATCATTTGGAACCTCACCAGTAATGTTCTTTTCACTGCAAAATCAACCTACACCTTCATTGACTCCAATTGGGTGCCAACGGGGAGAGTGGAGGGCCATTTTGGTTGGATATGGAAGCTCAAAGTTCTCAATAAAATGAACTTTTTTACATGGATCTTCTATCACAATAGGATTCCTATTGATCGGTACTTTCACCACATTGGAATGAACATTAATCTTAACTCTTCTTGTGTGAGTAGCTGAAGAAGATAACCCACATATCTTCTTTGAATGCCCTAATGCTAAACTCTTCTAGTAGAATTTGTCAAATGCTTGTACCAACTAGGCATGCATTCCTTTTCTCACACTTGGAATAAGTTAAAATACATGGTGTTCAATAACAATATCTCATAAAAAATCTTTTCTCTTTCTGTTTTTTGAATATTTGGCTAATTGAAAACAATAATTTGTTTGATAAGAAGAGGAATCCAATTTCTGTGAACCAAGCCATAAATAAAGATGTAGAATACTGCTATGTGACAGGACACCATGGGGTAAATGTTGAATCAATCATTATTCACTTGAAGTGGGAACCACCAGAAGCAGGGATTTTTAAACTTAATATCGATGGTGCTTCAACAACTAATCCAGGAATATGAGGGCTACGTGGAGTCCTTGGAAATAATAGAGGGGACTGGGTAGTTGGTTACATGAAATGCATTCCTCACACTACCAACACAATGGCAAAACTTCTTGCCACTAATGCATGGCCTAAAGATTCCCCTTCAACAAAGAATGATCCCTTTAGAAATTATCACTGATTGTATAGAAGTAATAAGGATGATCATAGAGGGTCACCTTCCGTATAACTCTATTGTTTGTGAATGTAGGTCAACGATGGAGCAACTTGGAAATCCAGAAATAAAGCATACATATAGGGAGCAGAACCAAGTAGCGAACCTCTTCGGCAAGGAAGGAGCTAAAAAGCAGCTTTTTGAATGGCTTAAAATTTTGATAGATGCTCCAGTGTTTACGAATGATGCACTATGTGCAAACATCCTAGGAACTATCTAGGAAAAATCAAAGCATGTAGCAGTAAGTCTTTTTAACAACGGATAAGGGTCAAATCCCTCTACTTTTAAATATTGTTTAAATCTATCCTCCGTTTCACTATCAGGTTGTTTAGGCCCCTACCATTATACTATAAATCAGATTTGCCCTTGCTTTTTAACGGAAAGTCACGTGGCAGCTCCAGAATAAAAGACCCACCCACAATTTAATCTATCCAAATTCATACTAACTTACCCATAATCCGATCCAGTACCCGTAGGCAAAGTGAGAGAGAGACAAAATTAAAAAATCTAAAAAATCAAAAGTGTTCTTCCATCTTTATTAATTTTTGCTCAAAATCTTAAACCCTACTTCTTTGGATCTTCACCAAATTTGTTAGAATTTGAGATTTAAGCTCCCCAAGAAATCTACAACAAAACCTAATAACACCCGCTAAAAATAGTTCATATTTTCGATATCCCAATTTTCAAGCTAAACTTCAAAAGCTTTCTTCAATGAATTTTTTAGCTCTTGCTTGACGTTTCTAACTTTCCACATTCTCCTAGATAATACTTTCAACAAGAGACGCAGCTCAAGTCTTTCAAAATTTCAGATCCCACACTCTTTTTTGGGTGGTATGTTACATGAAGACAACTATTTTCACAAAACTCGAGAATTTTATGTAATAAAAGAGGGCCAATATTTTTGGGAATAATACACTGAAAAATTAGCTCATAAAATTGTATGAGATATATACACATTCATAGCAGCCATAAAAAATTTTCTTAATAACTTATTATACTACTATTGAAGTTATGTTGGATGATTCCGGTATACAGTTGAAACCGCCATGAATATTATACATTCAAGTATTCATAACAGAAATTTCAAATTTCAATAAATTATTAACACCCGAAAGAGAAATCTGACTTTAGCTAGAAAATACATATATTAATGACAAAAGAAATTGACAAATTTCATAAACTGGTTTTTAGGGATAAAATGTATTCGGCCAAACACAAAATGAGCCAAAAAGTGTTCAAAGAATAGGCCAAAAACCAACCTCTACAGTTCCTAAGAGATTGAGTTTCTATCTCACTTAATACTTATATTTGGTAGAGGGAGGTGGCCTGAATGGGAGTTGCAGCAACTGGCGGCTGCAACGGCGCCAAAAAACGACAACCATCTCAAGAGGTGGCGAGAACATGAAGGGAAAGAAGAAGAATCCATAACGGGTCGGATTATAGGTAGGTTAGTATGGATTCAGATAAATTAAATTATGGGTGGGTCTTTTATTCTGGAGCTGCCACGTGACCTTCCGTTAAAAGCAAGGGCAAATCTGATTTATAGTATAACGATAGGGGCCTAGACAACCTGATAGTGAAACGGAGAGTAGATTTTAACAATATTTAAAAGTAGAGGGATATATTTGACCCTTATCCGTTTTAACAATTACCCCATGTTAAAAGAGAGCAATCTCTCATACTACATTGTAATTATAAATCATTTGTTATATATAGAGAGAGAGATGAGTATTCAGTTTGACCAAAAAGAACTCAATTTACTTATCCATTTAAGGAAAAGATATTTACCTTTTATTGTTAAATTTAATTTAAGATAAAAATATATATCTAAATATGTAATTATACATGTGCAACCAATCATAACAGAGACTTTTATTATAAATAACATTATGACAAAGGAATAAATGCATTACGAGGTATCGGTCCAAACATACTCTTAAAACGAAGACCCAAAGTTTCACCATCAGCATACAACTCAGCTAACACTGATGATTCACGACCAAACATCTGCAACTCCTCAATGACCAAGGTCCACGAGACAAGCATCCAAACGAAGCAAACTACACACCACACCAGGTCAAATGCACCCCAGTTAAGCAGGATTTACACTCTTGAGTCTTGATCATCATTCTTGAACGATCTGTCACATCTTCATGTAGTGCACCAGATACAAAGCATTCAATCATCTCGAACTTAGTCTTTCTAGCCATTACTTCCAATGATTGAAGCCACTCTATGAGAGGAGCCATGTCGCTGGTTTGTCATCCAATATTCTCTATATTGTATCAGAATGATCATATTGTATCTAGCGTGTTCTGGATCCACTTTCCTCAAAAGCTAAAACTTGAATGCAACAGCCACAACAGATCGCAAGAACCCATATATCAATATCAACATCCGTACGACTATGTTCAAGAAATTCTAAAACCCCTTTTTTTTAACTGTAAACGTTGGAACATGAATATGTATCTGAGTAGTATTACATTACCTATACTTGTGAACACTAAAAATTTAACTCTACTCGTCTCAACATCTGACAGTTTTAATTTATTTCAACTCACAAATTAATAAAATATTAATTCAACAAAATGATACTTACATAATCTCCAAAATATTAAAGAAAATCTAAGCATAAACTATTTATTTGCTGAGGCACGGTCAAAAAGCTAATAGCTCAACATTGAGAGAGTAGCAATGATAGTTATGCAATTGTGGGCGTGTTGTAATGCCTCACATGGATACGGTCAGTGGTAGTGAGTAGCAATGACAGTTGTCCCATGGAGGTTGGATGGAAGTAGTCATTAGAAATGGAATCATATAAGATCACATTAACATGAATTTTTGAAGTGATCAATGTCTTAATAATTTCAAAACTTTGTACAACATTTATGAATGGAATATTTAGAGTGATCAATGTCTTAGTATACAACATTTATGAACCGGAACAATTCAGAAAAATGATTATAAAAGAAAAAACATGCACTTAAGCGTGCTGAAATCTGAACAATCTAGATTCAAACCCCCATATGCGGAATCAAACAATGACTTAATAACACCAGTGAATTCTAAACTCTTATAGCATCAACATGGACGCAATGGACATAGATGATGTGCAACTATTACAAAATACATCTTAAGGAATTTGTAATTTATTATCATCGGAAGCTAGTTATTATACTAATAATATATCATTGGCAATCCATGGAGTTTTAATCTTCTGTGGTCAAAGGACACAGATATCAGGTAATCCATTTTTGGACCTAGATGATGTGCAACTATTACAAAATACATCTTAAGGAATTTGTAATTTATTATCATCGGAAGCTAGTTATTATACTAATAATATATCATTGGCAATCCATGGAGTTTTAATCTTCTGTGGTCAAAGGACACAGATATCAGGTAATCCATTTTTGGACCTAGATGATGTGCAACTATTACAAAATACATCTTAAGGAATTTGTAATTTATTATCATCGGAAGCTAGTTATTATACTAATAATATATCATTGGCAATCCATGGAGTTTTAATCTTCTGTGGTCAAAGGACACAGATATCAGGTAATCCATTTTTGGGTCAAATTTAGAATGGATCAACGAAAGGGAACCTAAATTTAAACATCTCTTTAATTTATAGTCAACTACATCATGTGACCAAGGATAGATGGATCTCATATATTTCCTATCATCATACCTGCAATGAACCAGAAACCTAAAAGAAAAGGCAAGTATTATTTCAACTCCATATCATCGCAAAAACATCTCTACAGCTTTGAGATCATATCCTGGGGCCGCCAAATTTTCATGAAGGAACCAACCAAAATCGTAACTTCATACCATAAGCTGTGTTCCGAGTATTCCCTTTTCTTTATTTATTATTATTATTAAGTCAATCTAAACCACTACAATGTTTAATCCTTCGGCATGAGAATAAGTAGCCCGACTCTGTCATCTAAAATGCTCCGCAACAATAGTGAACAAGGGTAAAAACTAGATACTGCAGTGGAAACAGGTTGTACAGTGGGGAAGTTACGCTTAAAGAAAGAGTAGCTCATGGCTAATTGACATGCTTGTTACTCTTACAGTATCACAGCCTCTGCAAAGCAACATACTACATAGCAAAAGCTCAAAAAATGCCTTGTGACATTTAGAGTGCCGCACCGAGTGGATTTTTTGTGAAGCAAGCATCAATTTTTGTTGCTTCAAATTATGCCATAAATATGCCTCTGTTTACAGCCAAGTTCGCCGGTGAATTTCCAGCTATACACAATCAATCTATGAGACACAACCAATCAAGATTTCTCTTAAAATATCATTTGTTGCTATTGAAAAGACATGCTGCACGCGAAGGGGCACTTGTTGAATTCACAACTAATGGGATTATGTTTGTACCTAAAAGAATCTAAACACTTACTAAGCAACCACCAGCATTCAAACAATTATGCCTACCCTCTTTGAGGGTGGACAATGAGAAATGTCAGCTTCCACATAGAAGCTCCCACATGCATACTGCATGAGACGAAAACACTAAGGCACACTTTAAACTCCAAAATAGAGCACAGCTACAATACTTCCAAATAATTACTCAACTACAAGAGCAATGTATTAAACAGATGTCTAAGAATGTTAAAGGAGGATAAAGAAAAGAATATGATCCAGCAGATTACCAATTCAACCAACAAATCACTACATATGCTGATAAACAAGTTTTATACATCAAGCATATCCTTACCACCGACAAAGTTGCAGGTAAACTGTTCTGAAGAGTCAACCTTTTATCTCTTCTGCCTCGCCCAAAAAAGAAAGGTTGAATGGAAAAGATCTATTGTAGAAATTTCAATCAGAAGAAAATTAACTTCAAAATGTAGCCCCAGAGAGAAAGATAAACTTTTCAAATAATAAGAAACTATTTCCCACATTAGCGACAACGGATTAACCAGTGAAACAGCAGAGCAGTGCTTTAACTTGCAAAGAAGAAATAAACAGAGAACCTAGTAGAAAAGAGGTTATGAAAAGAGGAACATAAACTAGGAAGGCTCCAAATAGAGTCACACTAACTAAATTTCATACTACTGCTACTAACTTTTGTTCGAATCACCAAAGGGTAACATTTTGTGGGCAAACATAATCACATTGTTATTTTTTCTTTAGGACTTAACTACATATGTCACATCACCAGTCTCAGGAAAGGAGAGGGCGAAATAAGCAAACCTAGATTAACGATTAAGCTTGCGCAATAGGCAGACCAGCTTAAAAGACCAAAGCAGGAATTACAAGATGGATGGATTAAGAATCATGAAAACCAGGATGTGTCCCCGAGAAATGAAAGAACATAACAAAATAAAAAACTGCTGGGAAGTGCTAAAAGAGATAACAAAAAAGAGCCTCTGTAAAATAATAAAATAATAAAATAAGTGCTATGTGTCACAATCAATAGGAGAAGCTTCTCCCTTCCACAACTCACATTTTATGCAATAAGCATTTATTCAAGAACAAGCTTTAACTATCTACTTAAAACTGATTTCCTTCTAACAAAATTTCATTTTCATATCATCTGAACTTGGTGGATTTTGGTCTAGAGCATAAACGTGTCTTTTCATAGTTTTTATGGTTGGCCACTAAATCATCATTAGAACATTGTGAGTTGGTGGCAAAACTTAGACGCCACATTATCCTAATCACCTAAAAAAGAGGATTCAGGACAACATTTACCCACTCTTGAGTCTGAACTACAACTGCCCTTGGTCAAAGCTCAAAAGTGAAGTATAAACTTAAAACAAAGATAGCTATGGTGGAGTCCAATTCTTAACTTACCGTAATCTTTTATCTAAAAAGGTAAACTAGATAACTCAATTCACAATAAGTGACCATTTTCCTTTTTCATTTTGGTTCAAAATAAGTGTCCAGTTATGTAATCAAGAGAGAATTCAATTTGTTTTTACAAAATAACCCCTATGTACATATCCCTAAAAAGTTTTCTTACTCTCACATTAAATGTTTAATTAGGGGCAGTTTAGTCATAGTAGGTATTTATGTATAGAACTTAGTATTTTCTTAATGGGCGTGCTAAAAGGAAACTGGTCATTTATTACTCAAAAGAACATCAAAGTCTACAACCATAACATCAGAAAAGAGGAAGAAACTGCATAAAAATCTTCCATACAAGCCCCCTCCCCTCAATCAAGAAAAAGAGCAATACGACATCGACAGTCTGTTAACCGACGGCCACCAGCTGTAACTTTACACGATATAATACAGTTGTACCAATCTACCAATCTAATGGATGCTACAGTACAGTAGTTTAACAGCCTAGACATAGACCTGTCATATATGGAACAGACACCATACAACATGCACACAAGACAGTGCTTACGGAACTTCAATGTTCTGACCGGGAAAGCATCTTCAAGCAATGAAAAGAATGTCTTACCAACTAGTACGCATCAATCCCAAGCTAGCTGGGATCGGCTAATAGGACCATCATATGATTCATTCCATTTAAACCCGTTCCATTCCTGTGTCCAATAATTTAGACTCTAGCATACATGTTCTAAAAACTAAGATGGTAAATTGTAAAAAATGGAGTTCCTACTTTTATCTTTCTGCTTTGATGAGTGGAGGTATATTTTTATCTCCGGTTGCTAAGTGCACAATACATTCATGGATCACATCTTCTGTCTTTGTGTGTCTGCTTTTTCTTTTTGTTTGGATAAGTGTCTCCACCGCTGCTTTATGTAGTCACTGCAACCCAAGGTGGCATAAGAACCCCTCTTAAGCGTAGTGGATATTCAGATCACCAAAAAAGTAAACTAGATTTCCAATCTATGCCCAGCAAACTGCACTGTCAGGGCCAAAACTGACCTTCACAAATGTTTTTCCTTCTTATTTTTCCAAAAATCCATCATCTAATAGATTGTTAAGTTTTGGTTAGGAAGCAGATAGCAGGACTACTTCTATACCATTCTTTATGGAGAAGTGTTCTTCTATTGACTAACAAAAAAAACGAATACAGGAAAAAGCTATGTGGTATGATTTCAAGGTTATTATTTAAGGATCAGTCTTCACTATCCCATATCCAAAGAAGTACCACAACAAGTTATTATTTCTTTCCCGAAGCATGAAGGAGCATTAGAAGATAAAGGTAATTCTAGAGCATACATTTTATAGAAACTCTCATATCTATTGAACAGCTGAACCTAATGCATAGCAACGTTTAGATCGCAGGAAATATTTCCCTAAACTAGATTGCATAAGCAAGAAAGTGCATTAGCATAGCTACAAATCCACTAGGACTAAGTTGACATAAATCGTCCTGATATGGGAAAGTAAAATTTCAAAACCTTAGGCAAAACAACTTAACTGCCACAGAAACTTCCAATCCAAAACCATCTCCAACAACACGGCAGCAACCTGAAATGACAAAGCTAGGATAAAAACCCCCCAGAAAAGGTAGAAGACACTGTAATTAGCACCTACATTGCAATGCAAACGCCCGATTGAGAGCTTAGTTACAACCATCAACCACTGCTTTCCACTTCCTGTTTACCATCCCAGGCTCATGCTTTTCTACCACGGCCCTCGAACACTGCTTTTCTAGGCCTGCCTTTCTCTTCAACTGCAGCACGATCACTAAAAGTCCTACAAAATGGTAGCAGATGTGATAACATTCTACGCGGTGGAATTTGCCGGTGTTACAAAATCTACAGAACACTCACTTCTGTTTCTTTCGGTTTTGCTCCTTGATAGTCCTGACCATATCCATAGCCATATCCTGGTGCTCTCTTGTCTGGGAATGCATATCTAGGCCCTCAACAGTTTCACAATCAACCTTGCAAATGCGGCACCACCCCATGCTCACGGGCTTCCTCTTTCGTGGTCTATCAAAGGAATCCATATCACCCTGAGAAATTGTAGTTAACAAAATTAATAAAACACTACTCATTTCATGCACATAATCACCATCACAAGATTGCCAGGCTATAAAGTTCAATTTTCAAGAAATAATATACTAATGGAAGGAAAAGAACAAGAAAATTACAGGATTCATAACTCCCCCCTTACCGCATAAAGTCCATCGTTTGGAAATCCTGGGACAGGATACCTGCTCCTAAAGCCAGGCTCCCCAAACCGTGGTATACCAGGTTTGTTGCGTCCAACTGGTTCACCAAAACCAGAAAAATCACCAGGCCCTGACAACTCCCCCCTATAAGCACGGCCAGCAAAGGTACCAAAGCCAGCAGGTTCAGCAAAACGTAAATGACTTGGTAATTTCTGAGGATCCAAAGGCTCAAGATGATGCAAATGATTCGGAACGTCTTTTCCAAACATATCACCACTATGGACATGATTGTAAGGACGAATAAAGGTAGTATGCTCGGTACCTCTCAAGTCCCCAAGACCATCAACCTCGAGTCCATGTGAGTGGCCAGGCAGAGGTTGGAAACTACCATCAGAGAATAAACCACCAGCTACATTGGAAGGAAAATTTAAAGGTTTAGGCCCTTCAATAAATTGGCGGGGCTCTCTGCCGCCAAGATCTTCAAAACCTGAGTGACTTCGAAATCCGCGTGGTGGAATGTTAAAGACCTCCCCATCAGGATTTCGGGCAGACAAATAATCCATATGATGCACACCAAATCCAGGTCCTGCCCTTTTTCTATCATCATCGTGAGCACCAAGTGGTGCTTCTCTTTCTCCATTGTCCTTGAAATGCATCGAACCAGGAGGATGATATGGTGGCAATAATCTGTTGGGTGGAACCCCAGCATCCAATTTTAATCCAGAATCATATACTAATCCGCGAGGTGGCCTGTCAAGTGGCCGTGATGCTGCATCAACAAGTTCATTATTTAATGTAATCATTTAGGAAACTTGTTATTTTTCTTCTGATAAATATAAATGATTATGGAAATTGTTGAATATCAAATTCCAACTCACCTTGATCATGAGGCACTGGTAAAGGATTTAAATGCTCTCCCAAAGGGGCCTTCAACCTTTTATTCCTAGCTGATTCCATACTTCTAGATTGGCCAAATGGAACCTTTTCAAAAGACCCTGGCGGAAACGGGTTTGGTTGATTTCCATCAAACCGATTACTTTGATTTTGAAACATTTCAGATTCTGCTGGATTAACTGAGTGTTGTGTTCCACTGGGAATTTCAGCACCACTTAATGGTGCTCTTCCCATTCCCCGGTAATCGCCTGCTGGAGGAAAATGACCAGGCCCTCTACCAAAGGGTGTTGTAGAACCCGGACCAGGTATAGCACCAACGGAGGCATTACTAGGCTGCTTCAGGAATTGTGGATGATGATCACGAGAATTCAATGGCTGACAAGACTGGGGCACATCCCCTGAAGGCATCATTGCAGTGGGGGGATATCTGGGAACTTGGGCATGAGGAGCACAGCCTATAGATGGCATTGGTGGTATTATCATAGGACCAAAAGGCCTTTGTTGAGAAGATGCTCCAGAGTTTGGTAGTGGCATCTCATGCCCATACTGCTGAAAACCCCCTCTGTCAACGGCAACGTCATCTGAATTTCTTCCAGGGTTCAGATTCTTAATTGAACCATCAGCAGCATCAGATGATGCATGGTTTGCCAAAGACTTGTCCAGTTCTTTTGGAGCATCATCATAGGCATCTTTCTCTGGTTTAACTGTTACATCAGCTGATTTGTTAGCTGATCTAGGCTCCAAAGAATTCTCATTCTCCTCTTCCTGAACAGTTCTTTTGTCCATAAGCTCGTCCGAATCACCTTTATGAACATGTATAACACTGCTGGCCCTCTGTCTATACTCATCAACAGTTTTCTTAAGCTTCTGTTGTTCATCGTTTAAGTCAGCTTCAAATCTTGGGGCCATTGCATCAGTTGATTTGGCTGCAGAGGAAATTAAATCATTTTGAGCATTATCCTGGAAAGGAACTCCCACTTCTGGCCTTCCAGTTTTGTCAGGTAACTGATCACCATGGCTTTCTAGGGCTGAAGGTTTCTTCTGATCCATAGACTCAAGCTCATTGCTCATGTGGTTCCCATAACTTGGATTCAGTTGTGGTTGGCTTGAAGCAGGCTGGACAGATCTGACCTGAGGTGCAGTATTATACCCACCATGGGCCTGAGAAATTGCCTGGACATGATTTTGCATCCCAGGTCTTCCTATATATGTTTGAGATTGTTGAAGCTGTGGGGGAGGTGGTAAGGAAACATTTTGCTGTGGTTGGACATACGTGTGTGTATTCTGAGGCACCACACTAGGAAGACCTTGCGGGCGAAACTGAGACTGCAAAGGCTGCTGGTGAGTAAGATGACCCTGTTGGTGTGACTGACTCTGCAATGAACCAGGAAAAGCCTGCTGTTGACTGTATTGCTGAGACATTGGTTGTTGATTAGGCTGAACAGGATGTTGCTGAATTAAATTTCCTGCTTGTGGGGCAGGATAAAGTTGAGACTGTGCAGGAGTTTGACCTTGAGAAGGTACCAAGCCCCATTGCTGATTGGCACGCAAAGGAGGTTGTTGAGGAACCTGACTATGAGTTTGAACTGGAGGAATAGGCCCACTAGTAGGATGTGGACGTATTGGAGTTTGCTGTGTAAACCCTATAGGCATTTGCTGCATGGACTGGGGTTGTGGATAGGAATTGTACCCTGAAACTGCATTGGCTGTTGAATGGAGGGTCTGAGTCTGCCCATGAGCAGGTTGGCCAGCCTGAGGGGGGGGCAATTGGCCATGAGATTGTTGATGATGTTGAACATTTATCTGCTGTTGAAGTTGTGAATGAGGTTGATGCACAAACGGCTGCGGTTGGGCTTGAGAAGTCTGGGGAGGGTGAACCTGGGCAGGATGCTGCTGATACTGTGGCACCTGCACATGTTGTTGTGAATGAGGATGCATCGGATAGGGCTGAGGATATGGCGGAGGCTGAGTAGGTGGCTGAGCATGAGAAGCTGGAAATATTTGTGATGGAATTTGGGTATGAGACTGCCCAGTAGGTGGAAGCTGCTGCTGTGGATTGACTTGAACCTGGTTTTGATGTTGCTGAGCCACAGCTTGAACCTGTGCTTGAGTTGGCCCTTTAGGTAGAGCTTGCATTTGAGGTTGAGGTAGAGGATTCAATGGTTGCGGCTGGGGCTGGGATTGAGGCTGTGCTGGGATTGGGGTATGGGGTTGTGCTGGTGGCTGCATGTAAATTGGAGGTTGTTGCTGATATTGTTGACCAGGTTGTTGCTGATAGGGATAGTATTGTTGATAAGTTTGCTGTTGATAAGGATCATATCCAGCATATTGCTGAACATACTGTTGATATTGTTGCTGATACCACTGATCTGAAGTAGGCACACCAGCTGAAGCTGTAGCAGGAGCCTGAGAGCTGGCACTTGTCTGCTGATTAGTATCTTGTCCATGAAGCAGGGAAGCAGTAGTGCTTTGAGAATTTGGTGTTTGAGAAGCTGGAGTTCCTGAATGAGTTGTCGTTTGATTCGAGTCATCACCAGCAGCAGTGGTGGCTGCTCCAGAGCTAGGATTATCTTGGGCACCATTAGCTGCCTGTTGTGCAGGATATACACCCTGGATAGAAGATATACTAAGAAAGCATTCCTTATAGGAAAAGATAAGTACTACATATGCATGAAAAGCACTTACAGGACAACTCTGGGCATGTTCATGCACTTGTCGATGCACAATCTGGACTCCACATCTATTGCATATAACTGGAGAATTCCCAAAGGAACAGCCAGAACAATGGGAAGTGCATTCAGACAAGGGACCTTCCCATGTGCATCCACTTCTGTGATAGAGACAACGCACTTTAACTTTGCCTATGCTTTCAGCAAGTGTCTTGTCCGACTCAATAAGGGGCTGCAAGAACAAGTAAAATGCAACACATTTGAAATACCACGAGTAGCAAAACCATCAGCAATGACAATGTACAGGGAGCTCACTTTAGAGTCTGCTTCAGTCACCAAGTATCCATCATAGGGACAGGCCCGGCTCCCATTGGCAACATGAGCCAGACAAGGTTTGCAATAGAGATGAGTGCACTGTGATTGGAGGGCTTCATTAGGGAAGACAAGAGTGCGACAAACAGGACAGAAATACTCCCCAGGATAGGTATGGATGTCAACTATGCATTCAATATCAAAACCCATGTCAAATCAGGAGTACAAAGTCAGTTCCCACAACGCATCCAATGTATTTATGGTTGCCTCCTCTGGTAGATGAAAGTTGCTCCCTACTCCAAAGCTAGTCAAATAACTACACAATTAAAAACATGTCAATGAATGAAACACATTCACATAATAAATGAAGGCAAGAAAATTAACAAGTCAAAGCTCAAAACTTAAGATTCACCAGCAATACACACCCATGCATTACCACTTGTATATGCTGAATGTATATAACGGAAAGGAAGCACAGGCAAAGAAAATTCCAGTCATGCCAATTCCGTAAACCCTGAGAGCTTGTTCTTAATCTAACTTCATTCTTAATCCATCCTACTACAAGAAATTACAAGCCTCGACTCTTTTGAATTGGAAAAAATGCACACGGTAACAGACACACAAGAATTAACAAATAGACAATGAAACATTATCTGGAAGGAAAAAATGAGATTAGTAGAGTTTAGATAGAAGGTATCATAACCTAATCAAATTTCATATCTTAAAAAAAACTTTAACATCAGGAGCATGATTAGACGGAATTCAATCCTAAGAAGTATTCACAGATCAAAAATCACTAAACAATAAAAAGGACACAAACACCACTCACGAACATTCATCAGATATGAATATATTGCACGCCTTGTGTAGGTCAAAATGAATGCCCAAACTCGAAACCAGTGCCTGAAAATCCTAGGGCTTATCTCAATCAATCAAGCCAATAAAAGTGCAGCAAGTGAATTAGAGAGAAAATGGGCGAGTGCGGTGTGGCTAATGAGGAGGGGGGAGCAGCAGCAGCAGCAGACTGAATATCAAAATAGCTGAACCTAGCGAAGCGGTGATTATATATTATAAATAAATATAAGGAAAATAGGCGTCCCCGTTTCGGTTCTTTGTGAACGGACAAATAACGGCGTTAGGGGTGGGTTTAACCCTAAATCATAACGCCATCTTATGCCTCGCAGATATTTATATTATATACAAGTCTCAAGTTACGCCCGTGTACGTGTTACGCCCGTGTACGTAGCAGTGTTTGTGGTTAGGTTTGGATCGATCTTTTTTAAAAAGAAATCAAATCAAGTAAGTCGGTTTTTTAAATATTGGAACCAAATTAAACCAATTAAGTCGGTTTTTTATTGATTCGATTTTTTGATTTTTTTGGTTATTCATCGGATTTTTTCTTAAATATGAGACATACACTACCAAACGCATATTCCGGCGATTACATTTTCAACGTAACACTATCAAATCAACTGCTCGTCGAGAAATATATCATTTTACCAATATATATTGATGATAATTGAATCAAATAGTGATGAATAATTAACGTACTCAATTAAAAATCGATTATTTTTAACACGAAATAAATTATTGTACTTAGCAAAGGAAAACTATCAATCAAACTAGAATGTAAAGGCAAAGAATTAGATTATTATAATAACAAAGAACTAAAATATAAATATAAATTACTAATATGTATCATAAAATTTTAGAAATTTTTTATAAAATATACATATATATAGGTATAATAATAAATTTAAATAGATACTTTTATAGTCGGTTTGGTTCGGTTTTATTTCAGTTATTTTTTTATTAAAACAAAAACCAAACCAATTTGATCGGTTTTTAAAATTCAAAACCAAAACCAAACCAAACCTTAAAAGTATCGGTTTTTCTGGTCGGTTTGGTTCAATTTTCAGTTTGGTTTGGTTTTTTGGGTTTTTATGAACACCCCTACGTGTACCTATATTATTGTGTTCAAAAATTTAAAACATCGGATATATTATTAAAAATATATTTAAATTATAAAATAGAAAGTAACGATAGATGTACATAAGTTTTTGAAAATGATAAATGTCGTGCCTATTAAGAATATTCAATAGAAAAAAAAATTACCACTTTTTTCCTATTTTAATATTATCGTATTTATTTTCTTTCTTAAAATTAAGAATTAAGAAAGAAACTTCAAGAATACCTAATTTATGTAATATATGATTGGGTCATGATCTATTTATGTATTTTTGTTCCATAAAAACAAATTCAATTACATTTAGTGTTGCTATAATTAATTTTTTAAAAGTAGAACTTTAAGAATCTATATCTATTTAAAAGTAAAATTAGCATCTAACATGTCGTTTTTTGGTCATTGCCTCCTTTGGATTTTACAGATTTTTTATTTTTAAAAAAGAAAAGAAAAAAGAGAGAATCGTTGACTTTGGTAAACCAAAAAAATAGTATTAATAAAAAATATAGTTATTTGTAATATATTAAAAATGACTGATTAATTATTTATGATAGTTTTAAAAAAGAACTCAAATTTTGGAAAAAGTTTAATTTAATCTCATTGCAATGATACTTGGAAGACTCCGTCAACGACTGTGAATCTAGCATATTCGTCCCCAATCAAAAGTATTGGGTTTAGTCCTAGTATGAAATTGACGTTATCAATCTGAGATTTTCTGCCGCGGAATCGGACTTAATTGGCGGAATCGGACTTAATCGGCATCAATGCAGATATTAGAGACCGAATAAAAAATCAAAAAAAAAATAGAGGCACGTATTTTTATTAGATTTATAATTCTTATGAAAATTAACTCGAGTTACAAACTTAAAGAATTTTATTATGCTAAAATATTCTTATAAGTTGTAAGGACCTGATAGCTCGTTGAGTACTAGCCCTTATTTTCATGTTCTGAGACCTCTAATAGTTTTATTAGAAGATATATGACTTATGTGCGTGGTCTGTATTGTTTTTTGAAAAGTTTTTACGTGAATTTCTGAAGAAAATGTGATTTTTGGCTTTAAAAATAATTTGAGCTGACCTTGGTCAACGTTCTTGGTAAACGATCTCGGATCGATGTTTTGACAATCTCGGTAGATTCGTATGACGTTTTTGGAATTGTACGCACGTTTGCTTGAGGTCCGAAGTGACCCGAGCGCGTTTCGACGCATTATGTGACAGATTGTGAAAAATGAGTTTTCAAGTTGAAATCTTGAGTTTTGATGATCAATTCTTGTTATTTGATGTTATTTTTGATGATTTGAGATAGCGAGAAAGTTTATATGATGTTATTACACTTGTGTGCATATTCGATTTGGAGCTCGAGGGGCTCTGGTGAGTTTCGGCTATGTTTCGGACTATTTTTGGACTTAGAGAATCGCTGGTTTTTCTTGTAGTTCACAGTATTTCGCGATCGCAAAGGGGGAATTTTGGGATGGGGTTGATTTCTCTCCGCGAACGTGAGAGGTAGGTCGTGAACACGAAGCATTGGGGGTGGGGGGTGGGGGGTTACCAATTGTGAATGCGATAGACACCTCGCAGGCTGTAACGACCCAGTCGGTTGTTTTGTGTATTAGAGTCCAGTTTCCCCTTTTGAAGCTTTTCGCATGTGTATTTGTGGTTTCATGACTTGCGAGGATGGTTGGTTTCGTTTCGGAAAAGTTTTGGAATGATTTGGATCCTTTAGGTCTTGGTTTAGAAGCTTAAGTTGAAAATGTTGACCTAGGTTTGACTTTTGTGAAAATGACCCCAGAGTGATATTTTGATGGCTCAAATATATTTGTATCGTGTTTTTGGACTTGGGAGTATTCCCGGAATTGAATTCGGGGGTTCCTAGGTTGAGTTTGCTTGTTTTGGCGAAAGTTGACAATTTGAAGGTTAGAATTTCCTTAGGTTTTATCGTAGGTTAAATTTGTGGCTATCGGGTTCGAAATTTACTTTTGGGACTTGAAATAGGTCTGTTCTGTTATTTGGAACTTATCTGCAAAATTTGATGTCCCTTTGGTTTGATAGGATTTAGACGCTTGATTGTGATTCTAGAGATTCTTGAGTTTCCTTTTGAATTTCATGCGTTTTGAGGTCCGATTCGTGATTTCGGATATTATTTTTATATTTTGATTGTGCAAGTGAGCTTGTATGATATTTTACACTTGTGTAGATGTTTGTTGTGGAGCCCCAGGGGCTCGAGTGAGTTTCAGGCGTGTTTCAGATTTGTTTGAACTCATTTTTAGGTTGTTGGTGTGTTGGTGCTCCAGTTATCGCAATTGCAAGCACTAGCATCGCAATTGCAATGTGGACAGGAAGAGCCAGGTATCGCATTTGTGATGCCTTACTCACAATTACGAAGTTTAGGCTCAGGCTAGGTAGGTCGCATTTGCGAGCAATTTTTCACATTTAGCGAGGATTCGCAATTACGAACACAGGGTCTTTGCAAGTGAACAAAAAAGCTAGAAAAATGAGACTTAATCTCATTTTCATATTTGGAATCCTAGATTCGGTAGGAAGTAATTTTAAGAAGGAATTTTCACCTACAACTATTGGGTTAAGTGATTTTGATCAATTTTTAATTATAGTACATGATTATTTATGATTTAACATCAAATTCATGAATTTCTAAGAGAATTTTTGGGGAATCTTGTCTTTGGTTTGAAAAATAAAAATTTGAGATTGAGAGTGGAATTGGATTCAGATTTGAAAACAAATTGCCTATATGAACTTATGGGGTTATGGGTAGTTGAGATCCACCCTTGGACTTTAGTTTTGACCGGACGAGCCTGGGTTTGACCTTTGTTGACTTTGAAAAATTGTATAACAATCTTAATTTTGTTAATCGAAATTGGTTTCTCTTGCATTATTTGATGATATTAAGTCGTTTTTTTAGATTTGAGCTGTGCGAAAGCGAATATTAAGGGAAAAGCCATTTTTGAGTGTTGATTTGGCCTAGTTGAGGTGAGTATCTTGCCTAACTTTGTGTGGGAGAAATATCCCTTAGTTTTGAGTTTGATTGTACTATTTGAATTATGTGAAAGACTTGTACATGAGGTGACGAGTATGTACACGGACTTATATATGAAAATAGATCGGTCTAGACTCTTAGTTTACTTATAAGAATTTAATCGAAGTTTTTATTATTCGTTGTATCTTTCGTTGTCAAGTTTACTCTTATATGCTTTAAGAAATTGTTATTATATCTTTTATTTTTTATTTTTGAGGTTACCCTTATATGCATTTATTTGTAGTTGTTATGACATGCAATCTTTTCCATTGTTGAGCTATTTTCATGCATTTAGCCGTAGTTGTTATTTCATGCTCTCTCTTTTATGGTTGATTTTATGTTATGCATTTGAATTTGAAGTTTCCATTTCATGAAAATGCCTTCACTGTTGAGTTATTTGAATTTGTAATTATTGAGAGGTTCATGTCTTGTGGTTGAAGTTGTTGAGTATTGGAACATGTTTCCTTTTTGAGTTATTTCCCCTTCATTTTGTTGTTATTGAGATTCTTGACACATTGTGGTTGAGCCTTGGGCTATGTGTTGTGGTGACATTGGTATTGTTAATTTTGGCAATGTTGTGGCATATGGGCACATGTGGTGCGAGTTGATTATTGTTTTGTGTTATTGATGTGCATGCCACGGTATAAAGGTGGTGTATTGATGCGCATGCAGCGAGATAAGGCGGGATTTATGCGCGTGTTGCTAGTAAGAGAATTACTTGAAGCCACAAGGCGAAATAAGGGGATAAAGCACGTGAAGTTATTTCGAGAAAAATGTTTTAAAAAAATAAATGCAAAGCTCACGCGGCGATATAAAGAAGATTGTGATTATGATTTGTGAAATGTGAATACGAAATGTGGTGCCTCGATGTGTTTCTTGTTGTACATTCTATGTTGGAAAGGCTTGTTGGTTTGAACAGTTATTGCTTGTTCCTTACTTCATTCGATTCATATTTTGATTGCAATTTGTTACTTGTTGTCTTTATCATATGTACACTCTTTGTTGTCCTTAATTGGTTTTATTTTCGTTGAAAGCCTTATATTTATAAATTGCTCTATTGTCATTATTTCATTTACTTCCCCGTTATTAGATTATATTACTATTTTGCATAGGTTTCTATGCTAGTAGGTGTATTGACCTGACCCCCTCAGTACTCTACCAAGGTTAGGCTTGATATTTACTGGGTACCGTTGTGGTGTACTCATGCTACGCTTCTGCTCATTTTTGTGTAGATCCAGGTACTTCTGCCCGTGCCGGACTCCAGTGAGTTGATTCAGACGTTTTGGAGATTTCAAGGTATACCTGCTTGACGCTAGCAAGTCTCGGAGTTACCTTTTGCTATTGTCTCTATTACTGTTTATCTTCATATCAAAATAGTGTTACATTTAGAGATTCTAGTGTCATTTTTTTGAGCTTATGACTCAGTTTTACCAGTTTTGGAGAATATATTATTGTTGTTCCATTTTGGCTTTATTTTGATATTTATTAGTTTAATTTTATATCTTAATTGTTATTTTTACGAAATTATCGATATGTGTTAGGCTTACTGATCACGCTCAACTGTGTCTAATAAAAAGATTAAGCGGGCGTTGCAAATATAATCCGGGGTATTATGCCCAGAGTCGAATCCCACAGGGACTTAACGTATCAAAAGAAGCTTGTAAAGTACTAAATTCTTATTAGTCAACCTCCTCAAACTTTATGAATAACAAATGGTGTTGTGATTACTACTACAGCTAACTGAATCTATAAAACTAAGAGTAAC
>ML249737.1:40368-75972 GCA_005239495.1 Nicotiana undulata
TGATCACGCTCAACTGTGTCTAATAAAAGACTAAGCGGGCGTTGCAAATATAATCCGGGGTATTATGCCCAGAGTCGAATCCCACAAGGAATTAACGTATCAATTGAAGTCTTTAGAGTACTAAATTCTCGCTAGTCAACTTCCTCAAACTTTGTGAATATTACTTGGTGTTGTTTTTACTACTACAACTGAACAAAATTAATAAAACTACGATTAACTAACAAGAAGTGTAATAATTGGAATAAAATTCTAAGGTAATGGTTTCCCCCGTTGGTTATTTCCCTAGTTGTATGTTCCTATAGCATTGATTTGGTTGTCTCTATCAATCATGAACTCTCCGGTTATCGTAAATCTTTCTCAAGCATTTATGACAATTTACTAGACGCACTCTCTCGAGCTACGCTAGCTATATTTGCGTTACGGTTCACTTTAGATTGCACCCGAGGTATATTATCTCTAACCCAACCTCTAAACCCTCGGTTATGACTCTCGTCTATACTCCGGGAGTGGTGTTGTTCAACAACTACCTAAATATGCACTCTTTCTCAAGCAGATACATAATAAATAGGAACAGCTAGTTGAGGGCCCTTCAACAAACTACAATCAAAACGTAGTTGAACAAATAGAGATTAATAACCAACTCAAAACTATATTAACATGCCAACCAGTTCATCTCCAACGGGTTCCACCAAAACCTTAGATTAAAAGATTTAGCTACTCATAACAATGATAAAAACTACAAAAGAATTCATAGTCAATGATAAAAGAACAAAAGAGGAGAATAAAGATTGATGCCCAATGCTCCTCCTTGCCTCTTGCCCTTGCTTTTGATGTTTTCCACTTTAAAAACTGATTCTTCCCCTCTCTTGGGCGAATTCCTTAAGTTTATATAGGGTTTGGGGCTTAAACCCCCGTGTTTTGCACTTTAGTCCCTGAAGTTTACGCGTCCTGCCGCGGTCGCACCGCGGTTACGCCAGGACCGCGGCCAAACAGGCTCTCTGAATCTGCGGCTGCTTCCTACCGCGGTCGCGCCCGGACCGCGGTAGGCCTACTTCAGCTCAGCTTTTGCTTATTATTTGGTGCACTTTGTGGGTATTATTTGATTGGCTTCCTTTTTCCCCGTAATTGACTCCAAACATGTTCCAACGTTCTTTTCTTGTGATATTTCACCTGCAATGCATGAAAAGCACTAATCAGAGCATGTTGTTATCAATATTTACATTAAAACGATACAAAATGTGGTTCCTTAGGGTCCTAATTATAGTCAAATTCACCTATTATTACTTACCTAGTCTTAGAGACTAGGTGCCATTATGACTTTCTAAGGTGAGATTTTGGGGTCGTGACAAGTCGGTATCAGAGCTCTAGGTTCATAGGTTCTATGAGTCATAAGCAAGTTTAGTAGAGTCTTGCAGATCAGTACAAAGATGTATGTACTTATCTTCGAGAGGCTACAAAATTATTAGGAAATTCCACTTCTTTGATTCATTTGTCGTGCGGATTTGTTGATTTCGAAATCTGAGCCTTTGTCATTATGTTCTGTCACAAATGGTGAGGACACGTACTGGTGGATTAGATGATCAGACACCCGCGCTCCCTGCTAGAGCCGCAAGAGGTCAGGGCTGAGGTAAAGGCCGAGAAGGGGAACGTTCTGCAGCCAGATCACCTGCGCGAGTAGCGACTGAGGAGCCACTAGTAGTTCCGATTGGGGGACATGCACCTGTTGATACCCAATTTTCCCCAAAATATTTTAAATTGCATATATATATCTTCAAAGTCATGCATTAATAGCAATTAGTATTTTTTCATAATTTTCCTATATTTTTATTAATTTATCCAGCATTATATTTCCAATAAATAATTACAAAATTGCATTACAAATGATTTCAAAAGCATTTCTTGATTTAATTTATTGTTTATGGTCCTATTAAGACCAAATTATTTCACAATTAGCCAATTTGGCATCTTTTGGCTATAATTGCAATAATTTTGCAATTATAGCCCAATCGTATAATTTTGTACCATTTTTTCACCAGAAATTAATCATTTGTATTTTTAAACTATTGTCCATGCATGAAATTTATTTTTTATATTATTAGCTATTTTACAAATTATTTTAATTAATTTAAGTTGGGTATTTAACAAATATCCATTTTTCATTTAAATTACTAGCCTAATTAAACCAGCCCCAACCCCAATTAAAACAACCCAAATACCAGGCCTAATCCATTAATCCCACCTGACCTAATGACTTGTTTAATCTGGACCGTTGATCAATTTTGATCAACAGACCAGATCTCTTCTTACCTTAATTAATCCTAAAGACTAACCCCAAACTCTCATTCCCACTCTCTCATTCTCTCTTCTTCTCTGCCGTTACACTCTCCTCTCATCTCTCAAGCTCTCCATGCTAAAACCTAAGCTCCTCTCACCGGCCGTTGGCTCGCCGGTAACAATGGTGGCTCCACCACCGTCCCTAGCCTCCATGGCTCGCTCACACGCTGGATTATTGCTACCCTAAGGTCCTCAAGAGAACCAGAAGCGATTCAACTCACACCCTGGCCTTTCATGCCGTTCTCAGGCCATTCTTGGCCGTCCGAGTAAGATCCTTCTATCTCCGGCTAAAACCTATGGTTTCTAAGCCTGATTCTCTCATCTCTGGGTTATCTCTCTCTAAAACCCTAACTTTAGCTCTTGAATTCTTATATCTGTAACAGATCTGAGTCTATTCGAGTTATCTTTACTGTTTTCTTAAAGATTTTTCCGATTTTTCTAAAATGCCTCTTCGTCTTCAAACTAGGGTTTCTTAACCCCTTTTCAAAAACGATTCTTCTTCTAATTTTAAGTGTTGTTCTGTAGTTTTTACTACGTT
Organism: Nicotiana undulata; assembly: GCA_005239495.1. Taxonomy (NCBI): domain Eukaryota; kingdom Viridiplantae; phylum Streptophyta; class Magnoliopsida; order Solanales; family Solanaceae; genus Nicotiana; species Nicotiana undulata. The sequence goes on from ML249737.1 coordinate 43,241, forward strand.
TGAACGATTTACTTATGTTTTTCCTTTTTACCTGATTTATTATATTAAAAGCCCTAATTTTTGAGATTGTCTTTGATAATATGTTCGTTTAATCTGCATGTGTGTTTGTTTCTCATGAACATTCTGTGCTTTTGTGATGTTTACCTTATTAGGATTTCTGATTTTGCCTATTCTTGCCTATTATGTGTTTATTCCGCTTATTCTCAGAAATTTGTGTTAATTCCCCTAATCAGTGCTATGTTCTAGTTTGAATCCCTGACTTATGCGATTCTTTTACCCTACTTTGCCTATTCTTGCCTATATTATGTTTACTCCGTTCATCTGTGGTATTTTAATTAATACTATTTTTCTATTTGAATCCCTGATTCCCTGTGATTGATATGATATTCTCTACTGATTTTCAACCTTTAGTTTATTTCTTGCCTTACTATATGTTCGACTATACTGTCAATTGATTTATATGTATTTTCCTTAATTAGAATATTATGTACCTAGCCTTGATTACATGTCCTATACTAGCACTATTGTTGAATTATTTCCTTATATATTATATTCCAGTCACATATGGTGTCTTTCCTTATTTATTATCTGCCTATTACCGTTTGAAGTTAACTCCTTCAATTAAGGGAGTATCTATACTGATTTTATACTAATTGGTACCTAATTCCCTAATCACTGCTTGACTTTGATTCTTACCTGATTATTCTACCTAGTTTCAAACTATATATTTTCTCTCATTAACATCGACACGAACACATTGGTTCTAACTATCTCTCACAAAAAAACTCTCTTTCACAATCAAAGGCTTTTTTGCTTTCTTTCTTTGGTTACTTGCTATTGTTCTAAGTTAGCCGGTTGTAAGCCAAGGCTGACTATTATATTCTCTTGCTCCTCACTTTGTGTTTGCTATCTTCTTTACTGGTATGTTCTGATTTCAATTCAAGTTCCAAAAACAATATGTTTCTTTTACAACTTCAGTTCATCCTGTTTCTAGTATGTTTCTATCTATGGTTTTGTTGTGAAACGTGTAGTTGAGATATTTTCTTGCTTATCTAGTTATGTACTACTCCCTTAGGATCAGCATGCTTATGAAATGTTATCCCCTTTCTGTAGTGTGTCTCAATGTGACTCTGTTCCCTTTTATGTTTAACTGGTTTTAGTATGAACCTTTGGCAAAACAATTTTACTTGGTTCTGTGTTAATTTTGAAGTTCATGTTGTACCATAATCCCTTGAACCCCCTAAAGCATCTCTGATTCTACAGTTGTGTTCTAATTGACACCCTTGAATCTACGTCTTTCTACATGTACCAAGTTCAAAGGATCTCTGCCTGTTAATGTATTTGCCATACATGCTATATTTGTCCCCAATCCTCATTACCTTGTGAAGGTTGTTCTGTGAGTATTGTTGAACCTGTTCTGGTCCTATGTTTGGTTTGTTGTTTATGTGGTTCCACAACTGTTTTCAAAAGGCTGTTTACTAAACAACTCTCTTATTTTACAAAGTTATTTCAACTAAGTCTCTTTTCAACACTGTTTCCTACTAAAAGCTTTTCAAAACTATATCAAGCACTCTCACTATACTCTTAAGTCCTTAAGTTATGCCCCTCCAATGCATGACTGCTTAGGGATCCCTATGACATCCCTCTGAACTCTGATGCATTGGAGCTGGCACTTCCATACTGCACTTACTCAATTATGGTTGTGAAATCTGGGTGTGAGCACTGCCTGGGATCCCTTGAAGTCCTTAGGGAACTTTGACACACCCGGGTATGAGAAAGGCTACGAAACATTTGGCACATGAGGTTCTGGGCAGTTTTGGTATAATCTGGGCCTGTTTTCAGGCTCCCTATAGTGTAACTTCTTATTTTCCTTTATCTATTTTATGTAATTCATTCAATATTGGTCTGTAATAATTATTGTAAACGAATATTGGGGATGGATAGTGAAAAGGGGAGGGTAGCTATATATGTCATCAATATCAATGGGTAGAAACCATGCCTTACATTTCCTATGTGTGCATTAAAAATCCATGCTTAGGGCCCAATGCATTCCAAGCATGTCATAGATATCATGTTCTTAGGTTTACTGCTTCAACATCTCAGTTGGCCCTATTTATCACTTAAAAATTCTGCTTCTAGGCTAAGTAACAACATTAACACGAAAATTGTTGCTCTCTGCACATTCTGAAATCATGTTGTAACTCCTTGTGCATTTTAGAGATCATGCCTCTAGGAATTCTGCAATCATTCTGCATCTTATATATGCATATTAGATACCCTGTTTAGGATTTCGTTCATACTCGCTCAGTCACACCTAGTCAAACTACTAATGCATGAAAAAGGACATAAAACGGTCTCACGTTTGATTATCCTGTTTAAGTAAAACTGGTCATAATCCCTGTATCTTTGCAACACTTAAAACAACATGCTCTTGGGTAAAAACATCTTCTGAGTTATTAATAATTCTGGTGATTATTATACAAGCCTAGGAAATCCTTAGGTATTCAACCTTTATAAAAACTGGAAAATTGTCTCTCTTTTTGTGTTTACTGCTTAATGGCTAACATGCTTAAAAAATCAGTAGGCAAACTGATTAGGGCCCCTGCTTCTGAGTTTTATAAAACCAAATCTGCATATCTCTTGTGTTCTGATACTCACTTAGACATCATGTCTTAGGATCCTGTTTAATAATACTGCCCTTGTTTGTGTTTAAGTCGTGTTGATTACATGCATTATCTGTGGGGGGTAAACATGAGCCTCTAATTGCTTCTTTCCTGCCTTTATTTGTTAAGTCCTATTTGTAAGATCCTGTCGCCTAGTATTTTCTCCTTTTAACCTTAGAGGTCTCTCTAGAACTGCCTTTAAGTAGAGGTCGTAATCTCCCCCAGGACCATTAAGAAGGGACGGGTAACAGCATGAATAGCGATCATTAAATAACACTCGCTTAAATAACCACTAAGAGATGGGAAAAGGTAGACATGGATATGATGGCCGATGCGCTAATTTCACGTGTAGCCCCTCTTCCGAGGAGTGATTACCGGACATTGTACTGATGTGATCCTATAGGATAAATAACCTAGGACTCCCATGTCCTTTACATATGTACATTTAGATCATAAATCTTTCAAAAACCTTATACCTGTGTCTAAACCTTAAATCTTTTAAACTTTAGCACATATGTGTGCTTAGATTGCGAACCTTTTCAAAACCTTTAGTTGTTCACGTATATGCCTTAATTGCTTACTTGTTTGAAATTCACAAAGCTTGTTTGGCCAGGAACCATAGTTGTGGACTTTGAGGGGTGCCTAACACCTTCCCCTTAAAGTAATTTCAAGCCCTTACCCAATTTCTTGTTATCCAAATCTGTGTTTGTAAATGACCCTTAGTAGGTGCCCTAACGCACCTTAATTCGTTAGGTGACGACTCTTCAATTCCTTACATGCCCCTTCCCAAAAGGAAACGAGTTGTCCCAATAATGTCAAAGACCCCGACCGATCCGAAAGGAGAGGGGAAAAAGGGGGGCGCGACAGCATGGCGACTCTACTGGGATATCCTAGGCTTTTACCATTTTCAAACTGCTTTGTGAACTTGTCTTAACCTGCAACCTTTCCCTTTTCCCTTTATGTGCAATTAATTGTTTATTTCTTTCAAGTATTTATTATTTTCAAAATCAAAACTGACATGTTTCTTTGTTTTCCTTTGTAACTGCTTTAAATTATAACTGTTGTATTTACCGCTTTTATAACGTGCAAATACGTGACAACATGCTTTTACTGCTTGTTTATTGTTGCATAATCATGCTCAACATCATATTCCACTCGTGCCAATACAAATCCTATAGCAACTCTTGATGAATGGTTGTGATCTTCCTATTTTATATCACCCCTAAATTCGGAAAGGTTTATTTGCGGTAAAACCAGTCGATCAACGGTGCAGTCGATGGTTCCCTTCCTTCCCCCTTGAATTGTCCGCTCAAGGGTACCAGTCTAAAACTCCATAGAGACCTTACTCTATTGTACTGTGCATGCATCATGGTCAAACATAGTCGGGTTAATATGTCGTCCGCACAACAACCCTTTAAGACAACCTTACCAAAAGTCCAACGGGTTTTCCATAATCCTAACGAACGCAATCACGTTCTGTGCATTTATTTGGAGAACTAAATGCATGTATGCTAATCATAAGTGTATAAATAGTCGAGTCCGGCGGGGGTAAGGGCCTAACTATCTTTGTCTTGCAGAAATATGAGGCACGAGGTCCCCAGATTCGATATGGTCAGTAATATCCCCCCAATGCTCCGGAACTGGTGGGAGGATCTTCACTCCAGTGACAAGAAACATGTCCAGAAGCACCTGGGCAATTTACTGTCTCTCCTAGACATCCAACCCAATAACATGCTAATTGAAGCCGCCACTTTATTCTGGGATAGCGAAAGAGCAGTATTCCGCTTTGGGAATATTGAGATGACACAACTTTTAGAGGAGATAGGAGGACTAGCTGGGTTAGTCTGGGAAACCCCTGGGTTATTGGTGCATGAGAACCGCACATGCAAAGGCTTTTTGAAAATGATGGGTCTGAATAAGAACGCCGAGTTAGAATGTTTGAAACAGTCATACATACCTTTTGAGTACTTATATGAAAGGTACGGTCACATCAAATCGTACCGTACTCACCATGACGAATTTGCCATCACATCTCTGAGTCATATCCACCACAGAGTATTTGTATTCATTGTTTGCTTCCTGGGGTTAATTGTGTTTCCAACAAAGAAGGAAAGGATCCACACTAGGTTAGCCATGGTAACCAAATCCTTGGTGGAGGGGATTGACGGGCAAGCCTTCAACATTGTCCCCTTGATCATATGTGACATTTACCGAGCCCTAGTGCATTGTCAAAGAGGAGCAAAGCATTTCGAAGGTTGCAATCTGTTACTACAACTATGGCTCTTAGAACATTTCCAAAAGGGCCAATACCACCAAGAATTTCCGCGAAGGGCCTGGAATGATCACATTGCTTTCCATCACCCCAAGCGGATGACATATATTCCAAGCAGATTTGCCCATCCAGAGACCGCAAAGGAATGGGTAGAGTTATTTAATAACCTAACTGTGGAGCAGGTACATTGGATGTTCGAGTGGTTCCCAACGGATGAGTTCATCATCAGGTCCATGGATGCACCACACTTAGTACTGATCGGGCTGAGAGGGATATACCCTTATGTTCCTATCCGAGCCATGAGACAAGCTGACAGAAAACAAGTTGTGCCAAGGGTCGATAAGATGAGCCATTTCCGAGCAGACTTCCAGGATGATAATATTCCCTACAAGTGCCAAGCCCAACACATGTGTCACTACAAGATCATTTTGGAAAAGGATACTATTGAACCAGACAGATACCATGCTGGGTGTGCACCTCTTTATCCATCATGGTTGGAAGACGACCTGCACGGGACGGTGAGGCTAGGAATTAGCCGAGGTCACAGAATCATAGACGAAAGTGCCGAGACACAGGTCAAGTACAACCGGATGTGCAAAAGGATCCATGATTCTGAAAATGAGCACCAGGAGATACATGAAGCAAACAAAAGGTTGATCGAGGAATGTAGGGTCATGGCTATTCATTCCAACAAGAAGCTGGAATACTTGGAGCGAGGCATAGCAGAGATGGAAGGAAAGATCATCAAGAGGGTTGAAGACTGTCAGAAAGCCAAGCGAAACGAAGGAGGACACCTAGCTAGAGCATACCTGCTGCTGGGACTACGCGAGCTGGGGAATTTGTTCGATGGGATCAAGGATGCCGAATCTGGGGAAGGTCCTTTTGGGACCAAGTAGTCTAGGTTTCTTTTTCATTGCTTTTATTAATGTAATAAGGCCAAGTGCGTCTATTTATATTAATGAAATGAGGCATTTTGGCATCTAAGTTCTCTAAATCAACTTGTCGCTAGGCCTACCTCGGGAACAACGAGGCTCCCAAATTAGAACACGCTTTATTCCTGCACTATGTGTTTAAATACTGCAATATTTTTTCATGATCCTCACTGACTTGGCTACCTTTTATTTTTGTTTCTTTCTTTTGATTATTCCCCTCCCCAAAGGTTGGTTCGTGCATTCTGGCATCATCATCATACCACACAAAATCTAGGGGCCCTCCACCTTCTCCTCCTCCTAGTCCACCTAAAGGCAAGGGCAAAGGCAAAATGGAAGATTCAAGCAACATCAGAAAAGAAAACACAATGCTGGTTGAACGAATAGAGGATCCTGACAATCAAGGTACTCAGGTTCAGAATGATGCTATGACACAGCTCGAGCAAAGGTTTTTGAATCTCCAAGGGGAGCTTGAGCATGTCCGAAATTTGGCAAATCTATTCTTCTCACTTAGTGTTCCAGATGTCAACACTCAAAATCCCGTACCTCCTCAGAACACCCCAAACAAACAAAACCCTCCCGCAACTCACCATCATACAACTCCACCAAAAAATCAAACTATCCCACCACAGCACCAGCACAACACTTGCCACGCTCCGAGAAATACCCCGCGGATTATCCCTGAACCACAAAACTCCACAAATGACCTCCTCTATGCTCAAACACCAGGCCATCAGAACAACCCCATATACGTGGAGACTCTACCTCACTCCACCCAACACATTGCTTGCACACATGAATCCAGTGAGAAGGATATGCTCATTAAGAATTTGGCCGAGGAACTCAAAAAGCTGACCAGTCGAGTTCAGGGTGTTGAAGGAAGTAAGGGAGTCGAAGGGTTGGACTATGAAGATCTCTGCATACGGCATGATGTTGAACTAACGGAGGGTTACAAATCTCATAAGTTTGATATGTTCAATGGTATAGGTGATCCTAGGGTCCATCTGAGGACCTACTGTGATAAATTGGTTGGAGTGGGAAGAGATGAGAAGATTCGCATGAAGCTGTTTATGAGAAGCCTCACAGGGGATGCTCTGTCTTTGTACATAAGCCAAGACCCTAAGAAGTGGTCAAACTGGGTAAACATGGCATCAGACTTCATGGACCGGTTCAAGTTCATTACAGAAAATGCTCCAGACGTGTTCTATATTCAGAATCTTAAGAAGAAGCCCACCGAAACTTTTTGCGAGTATGCTACTCGCTGGAGATCTGAAGCTGCCCTAGACGAAGAACAAATGAATAAATTCTTTGTCCGAGCACAAGACCCACAGTATTATGACCGGTTGATGGTGATTGAAAACCACAAATTCTCCGACATCATCAAATTAGGGGAGATAATCGAAGAAGGAATTAAAAGTGGAATGGTTACCAATTTTGAAGCATTACAAGCTACCAACAAAGCCTTGCAGTCTGGTGGTATATCCAAGAAGAAAGATGCAAGAACGATAATGGTTTCACAGGGGCCTAAATCCCCATTGACCTATCGAAACTCTCCACTCACCTACCAAGCACCCCCGCCCACCTATCAGTCAGCACCTCCACCAACATATCAATCATCTCCACCACCTACATATCAACTTACTTCCCCAAGATATTCCCAACCAGCTCCTGTTTATCATACTTACAACTCTCAACCATCTCACTTCCAATCACCCCCTGCTCGCCAAAATTTCCTGAGACCTCGACCCAACTTTGATCGCAGGCCTCCTAAACAATATACTACCATTGCTGAACCTATCGACCAACTATATGACAGACTGAATGCTGCTGTTTATGTCACTCTTATCCCTGCTGTAACCCCTGAAAATCCATCCCAATTGGTCAATCCAAATAAGACATGTGCATACCATTCTGGCATGAAGGGGCATACAATTGATGAATGTCACTCATTGAAAGATAAGATCCAGTCTATGATTGATAACAAGGTCATACAAGCAAAGGAAGCTGCTCCTAATGTTCGCAACAATCCACTTCTAGACCATAGGGGCGTCAACATGATAGAAATAGAAGAAGATTGGGACCCAGAGGGGTCGATCAGGTTGATCATAGAAGGTGATGACCCGAAGAAGCCAGCCGTCACTCTTAATCCCATCATAGTCCAGATTCAGCCATCCGGAGATGTCGAGGTAATTGCGTCAGTCCCATTCAAGTTTGAAACGGCACCACCTGCAGACACACATGTGCCGTTCGAGGTTGAAGTGATGCCGCCTGCTAAGGCACCCGTTCCATTCGAAGTGAAAGTAGCTGTACTAACCACAGTGACAATGTCAACTACGCCACCTTTCTACACCAACGTTGTACACTGGGACTATGTAGCTGAGGCAAGGAGGAAAGGTAAAGTCAAGATAGAGAAAGTTGTTGCTGCTCAGGGGATGACAAGGACCGGCAGGGTCTATACACCTGAACACTTGGCAGAATCCAGCATACAGGCTTCCAACATACCACCTATCATTGAGACAAGCCCAGATGATCTTTTGAAGAGGGTGCAGGCCAAAGAATACTCAGTCATCGATCAGTTGAACAAAACCCAGCCCAGATATCCATTCTGTCATTACTGCAGAATTCGGAAGCACACAAGAATGCTTTGATGAAAGTATTGAACGAAGCATATGTGCCAAATAACATCACTAGTGGGGAAATGGCCAATATGGTAGGTCAAGTGCTGGAGATTCATAAGATCACTTTCCACGAGGACGAGTTGCCGCCTGAAGGGCTAAGTCATAACAAAGCATTGCGCATCACTGTGCAATGTGAGGACTACTTTATCACCAGGATTCTGATTGACGGGGGATCCAGCCTCAACATCTGTCCGTTGACAACACTCAAGAAATTAGGTAAGGGTTTGTACGAGATCAAAGAAGGGTCTATGAATGTAAAAGCTTTCAACGGTTCTCAGAGGTCTACCATTGGTGAAATCAGCCTTTGCAAATGGGACCCACATGGTTCGAGGTTGAGTTTCAGGTAATAGACATATCGGCATCCTACAACCTGTTATTAGGACGACCGTGGATACATGCCGCTGAGGCTGTGGCATCAACATTGCATTAGGCAGTAGAATTTGAATGGAACCACCAGGAGGTGATCATCCATGGAGATGGAAGCAATCCTATCTATAGTCGCCAGACCATCCCGGTGGTTGAAGGTAAAAGAAGGCTAGGTGGAGAAACCTACCACCACATCGAACGGGTCAACGCAATAGACAAAGACAGGTGGTGGGACAGTAAGATTGAAAGCATACTGAACTGGAGTGGATACGAGCCTGGAAGAGGACTCGGTAAGAATCTTCAGGGGATTTCCAAACCAATATAGTTGAAGCGCCATGGCACCACTTTTGGTCTGGGATACAAGTACACATGGAAAGAGTACAAGAACTGGTCGTCACCATGGCACGGTCCTTACTATCCATTGGAACAGCCTATACCACATTTGGAGCAGACCTTCCAGCAAGCTGACATTATGTGGGGGTCAGAAGAGGAAGAAACCTTAGCAGCCTTGAAGAATCTGTTCCTGGAGGATGGAGACATGGATTGTTGTGTCATTGTTGAGGAGGAGGAAGAGGAAGGCCCTTCCATCCAAGCTGTGAGCAAGGGATTGTCCCTTCAGAATTGGACCGTCAGACCATCCAGGGCCCGACGAGTCCCGGGGTAGCAAGGCTGAACAAGCATTATTTATTTCATTTCTGCTAATGATTTCCTTTTCGCATTTTGTTTTTCAATAAAATCCCCGATGTTCCCAAAATGTTTGTTTAAATTATCAAAATCACTTTTACGTTTCAACGAATATGTATTTACTTATTATCGTTTTCTCTCATTATTTTTATCTATACAACATTACTATTTCCTGCCTTGATGAACCAATGACTGTGACATGCAATGAGACAACGCAACAAAAGGACAATGATTCAGAAGAAGAGGATGATATACCTGATGAAATTATCAGAGAAGTCGAGGATTTTGAGAACATACCTAAGTCCAATCTGGACGAGACTAAGGTCGTCAACCTGGGAGATTCAGAAAATGTCAAAGAAACTCGTATCATCATCCATTTGTCGCCGTCAGACAAGGAGGAATACACATAGTTCTTGAAAGAGTATGAAGACATATTTTCATGGTCGTACGATGACATGACTGGTCTAAGTACATCCATTGTGGCTCACAAACTGCCAACCAATCTGATGTGCCCGCCGGTAAAACTGAAGCTCAGAAAGTTCAAGCCTGACATGGGTCTGAAAATCAAAGAGGAAATTACTAAGAAAATCAACGCTAAGGTTCTCAGGGTGGTTGAATACCCAACATGGTTAGAAAACATCATACCAGTGTCCAAGAAAGATGAAAAGGTCAGGGTTCGTGTCGACTATCGGGATCTCAATCGGGCTAGTCTGAATGATGATTTCCCATTACCAAACATACATATCCTGATTGACAATTGTGCCAAGCATGAGCTTCAGTCGTTGTTTCGTTGGATACCATCAGATTTGGATGGATGAGGAATACGCTGAGAAAACGGCTTTCATTACGCCGTGGAGAGTCTACTGTTATAAGATGATGCCATTCGGCCTAAAGAATGCTGGGGCCACCTATATGAGAGCTATGACCACTATCTTCTTTGACATGATACATAAAGAGATCAAGGTATATGTGGACGACATCATCATCAAGTCTAAGAGAGCCACCGACCATATAGCAGATTTGATAAAGTTCTTCGACAGGTTGTGAAAGTACAACTTGAAATTAAACCCCACGAAGTGTGCATTCGGGTTCCTGCTGGGAAATTGCTTGGGTTCATCGTCAGCCGCTGATGGATAGAATTGGATCTGTCAAAGGTCAAAGCCATCCAAGAGTTGCCACCGCCAAAGAACAAGAAAGATATGATGAGTTTCCTGGGACGCCTTAACTACATTAGCCGGTTCATATCCCAGTCCACGGTCATATGTGAACCATTCTTCAAGATGCTGAAGAAAGATGCTGTAACCAAATGGACCGAGGACTGTCAAAAGAATTTCGACCGAATTAAAGCATATTTGTCAACACCACCAGTCTTGGTACCAACAGAGCCAGGTAGACCCTTGCTACTCTACCTCGCAATATTAAATGGAGCTTTCGGCTGCCTGGGGCAGCACGACGAGACAGGAAGAAAGGAACAAGCTATCTATTATCTAAGTAAGAAGTTCACTCCGTACGAGGCATGGTATTATCTACTAGAACGTACATGTTGTGCTCTAACCTAGGTAGACCAGAAGCTGAGGCATTACTTCTGTGCCTACACAATATATCTCATATCAAGGATGGATCCCTTGAAATATGTCTTTCAGAAGCCCATGCCTACTGGCAAGCTGGCCAAGTGGCAAATCCTGCTGAGTGAGTTCGACATTGTCTATGTGACTCAGAAGGCAGTCAAGGGACAAGCATTGGCGGATCATCTCGCTAAGAACCCTGTGGATAGGGAATACGAACCCCTGAAAACATATTTTCCCGATGAAAAAGTGTCATTCATAGGAGAAGACATCACAGAATCCTATGACGGTTGGAGAATGTTCTTTGACGGAGCAGCCAATTTTAAAGGAGTCGGTATTGGAGCAGTCCTAGTATCGGAAACAGGTCAACACTATCCAGTATCTGCTAAACTCAGATTTTCTTAGACCACAATATGGCAAAATATGAAGCCTACATACGGGGGCTCAACATGGCCATCGACATGAATATTCAGGAGCTGCTGGTAATTGGTGACTCAGATTTGCTTATACACCAGGTACAAGGAGAATGAGCTACTAAGAATTCCAAGATACTGATGTATCTGCACCATGTGCAGGAACTAAGAAAGAGGTTCACGAAGACGGAATTTCGGCACGTTCCCAGAGTTTAGAACGAGTTCGCCGATGCATTGGCCACTCTATCATCCATGATACAACATCCAGATAATAACTTCATTGACCCTATTCCAGTGAAAATCCATAGCCAACCGGTATACTGTGCCCATGTCGAAGAAGAAGCAGAGGGGAAACCATAGTTACATGACATCAAGGAGTATTTGACAAAGGGAGAGTATCTAGAGCATGCAAATCATACTAAAAAACGCACATTTCGGAGATTGTCCAGTAGTTTCTTTCACAGCGGGGGAACCCTGTACAGGAGAACTTCTGATTTGGGATTATTGAGATGTGTCGATGCAAAAGAAGCCTCCAAACTACTGGAAGAGATACATGCTAAGACCTGTGGCCCACATATGAATGGTTTTGCCTTGGCTAAGAAGATACTCAAAGCCGGTTACTTCTGGATGACCATGGAAATGGACTGCATCCAGTATGTCCGGAAATGCTACCGATGTCAGGTACATGCAGATATGATAAAGGTACCCCCAAACGAGCTCAATGCAACAAGCTCACCTTGGTTGTTCGTCGCTTGGGGAATGGACGTCATTGGACCAATCGAGCCTACCGCCTCAAACGGACACAATTTCATCTTGGTAGCAATTGATTATTTCACTAAATGGGTCGAAGCATCATCTTACAAAGAAATGACTAAGAAAGTCGTGGCAGACTTTGTCCGCGACCGTGTTGTTTGTCGGTTCAGAGTTTCGGATTCAATCATCACCGACAACGGCTCCAATCTAAACAGTGATATGATGAAAGCCATGTGCGAGACTTTAAAAATCAAACACAAGAATTCTACAGCCTATAGACCTCAAATGAATGGCGCTGTAGAAGTCGCCCACAAGAACATCAAAAAGATATTGAGAAAGATAATAGAAAAGCACAAGCAATGGCACGAGAAGTTATCATTTGCCTTACTGGGATACCGCACCACAGTCCGCATGTCAACCCGGGCAACTCCTTACTTGCTGGTTTATGGTACGGAAGCCGTTATTCCTGCCAAAGCGGAGATTCCTTCCTTAAGAATCATACAAGAAACTGAGCTCAACGATGCAGAATGGATAAAAAGCCGGTACGAGCAGTTGGCCTTCATATATGGGAAAAGGATGAATGCAATATGTCATGGTCAACTTTATCAAAATAGAATGTCCAGAGCCTTCAACAAAAGAGTCAAGCCAAGACAGTTCACACCGGGCAACTGGTGTTAAAGAAGATATTTCCACATCAAGATGAAGCCAAAGGAAAATTCTCTCCCAACTGCAAGGTCCGTATATGGTTCACCGAGTACTGACAGGAGGAGCACTTATACTTGCAGAAATGGACGGAGAAGTCTGGCCAAAGCCAATCAATTCAGATGCAGTCAAACGATACTATGTGTAATTCTTTATGTTATTCCTCAAATGATGTAAATTGAACTACGCTCGACCTGATTCCCGTTTAAGAGGGGATACGTAGGCATCCCTATGGGTTCAGTCACAATTCAATAAAAATCTCATTCCCCCCCGCAATTGGAAACTGGGGCAGAATTTTGAGGAGGACCCTCAAAATTTCGAAGCAAGTTTAGCCGATCGCAGCATGTACAATAGTCAGAGTCTTCAACCCATCTAACTGGGGCAGAATTTTGAGGAGGACCCTCAAAATTCCGTGGCATGAGAGGTTTCAATGTCTTGAACCGTGTCATGGTCGTCGGTTCATCTAAATTTCTCAAAATATTTTTTTTACTATGTCTTTATAAAATCATGCATGTTTGTTTTCAAAATATAGCTCTGTTTCACAAGCTCTACCCCGATGATATAAATAGGATCATCAGACCAAGAAAAACAAGGCAAGCAAAGCCAGCGGGGATACGAAGCAATCCCCATCTACAGAACTCTCGATTTTTCTTTGGATGCAGGAACAAAGAATAAACATGTTCAAGGTCACAATTCTCAAAACAATTTGCTATCAACACAAAGAATAACATGCTCCGTAGTCACAATTCTCACAACAATACATCACGATCTACTACCAGCTAAGAAATCTTACTAGCATCTGCTCTTTATTTTCTTGCACAAGGCTAATTCTCTGCTTTCATCTGCATAAGGCTACTCTCTGCCTCCCTATTTACATGAGGTTAAGCTCTACCTCCATTCTTGCATAAGGCTACTCTCTACCTTCCTATTTGCATAAGGCTACTCTCTGCCTTCCTATTTGCATGAGGTTAAGCTCTACCTTCATCTTTCATAAGGCTACTCTCTGCCTTCCTATTTGCATAAGGCTACTCTCTGCCTTCCTATTTTCATGAGGCTACTCTCTGCCTTCCTATTTTCATGAGGATAAGCTCTACCTCCATCTTGCATAAGGCTACTCTCTGCCTTCCTATTTGCATAAGGCTACTCTCTGCCTTCCCACTTGCATGAGGTTAAGCTCTACCTCCATCCTGCATAAGGCTACTCTCTGCCTTCCTATTTGCATAAGGCTAATCATTGCCTTCCTACCTGCATAAGGTTAAACTCTACCTCCATCTTGCATGAGGCTAAGCTCTGCCTCCAATTTACTTTTTCACCGAGACTAAGCGTTGTCTCTCAAGCATTATTTACTTCGCTTCTCTTTCGGGCTAAGCTCTGCCCTTCAATTCGCAAGACTAAGCTCTGTCTTGTCAGCATTATATTATTGGATATCATGGGCTGAAATATCGCCAACCTGTCCAAAGGCGTCATAGTTTAACGGCATCATACTCATAGCCGAAAGACACTATGTCATGGCCTGAGGATCTCTCTCAATTTGCATATCATTATTCAAAGGCATCATAGTTCAGAGGCACCATCTTCATGGCCCGAGAACATCATTTCATGGCCTGCGAATCTCTCATCAAACAATTCATGGCCCAGGACATCATGGTCTGAGGATGTCATCCTTAACCGTCCAAAGACAACCTTCATAGTACGAAGGGAACCTGCATCATGTTTAAATTTATGCATAGTATACGCTTGTATTGCTTTTATTGCAGGTAACCCGGCGAGCAACGACTATCCCAGCAGGAGCGATTCTGCTCCAGTTCTCTCAAACCTAACCATTCTCGTAAACCATTCACTCATCCAGCCCTAGATGTTGCGTCCGTTCTTGTGATGACTTCATCGGTATACTTCACCGATGAACCCGGAACTACATACGGCCTGATTCCTGTCGGACCAGGAATATGTAGGCAACTTAGAAGCCAGGGTGCGGCCTAAATCTCTCAAACCGTTTCGCTCGGTCAAAGTTGGCCATCATATCTTTACCCGACAACTCTTTCATTCTTTCCGGATAAAGAGGGGCAGCTATTGATACCCAATTTTTCCGCAAAATATTTTAAATTGCATATATATCTTCAAAGTCATGCATTAATAGCAATTAGTATTTTTTCATAATTTTCCTATATTTTTTTTATTTATCCAGCATTATATTTCCAACAAATAATTACAAAATTGCATCACAAATAATTTCAAAAGCATTTCTTGATTTAATTTATTGTTTATGGTTCTATTAAGACCAAATTATTTCACAATTAGCCAATTTGGCATCTTTTGGCTATAATTGCAATAACTTTGCAATTATAGCCCAAGCACATAATTTTGTACCATTTTTCACCAGAAATTAATCATTTATACTAAATAAACATTTTAAACTATTGTCCATGCATGAAATTCATTTTTTATAATTATTAGCTATTTTACAAATTATTTTAATTAATTTAAGTTGGGTATTTAACAAATAGCCATTTTTTATTTTAATTACCAACATAATTAAACCAGCCCCAACCCCAATTAAAACATCCCAAATACCAGGACCAATCCATTAATCCCACCAACCCAATGTCTTGTTTAATCTGGACTGTTGATCAATTTTGATCAACGGACCATATCTCTTCTTACCTTAATTAATCCTAAAGACTACCCCCCAAACCCTCATTCCCACTCTCTCATTCTCTCTTCTTCTCTGCCATTACACTCTCCTCTCATCTCTCAAGCTCTCTCTGCTAAACCTAAGCTCCCCTCACCGGCCGTTGGCTCGCCGGTAACAATGGTGACTCCACCACCATCCCTAGCCTCCATGGCTCCCTCACACGCCGGATTACTGCTACCCTAAGGTCCTCAAGAGAACCAGAGGTGGTTCAACTCACACCCATGGCCTTTCATGACGTTCTCAGGCCATTCTTTGCCGTCCGAGTAAGATCCTTCTACTCCGGCTAAAACCTATGGTTTCTAAGCCTGATTCTCTCATCTCTGGGTTATCTCTCTCTGAAACCCTAACTTTAGCTCTTGACTTCTTAGATCTGTAATAGATCTGAGTCTATTCGAGTTATCTTTACTGTTTTCTGAAAAGATTTTTTCGATTTTTCTAAAACGACTCTTCGTCTTCAAACTAAGGTTTCTTAACCCCTTTTCAAAAATGATTCTTCTTCTGATTTTAAGTGTTGTTCTGTAGTTTCTACTATGTTTGAATGATTTACTTATGTTTTTACTTTTTACATGATTTATTATATTAATAACCCTAATTTTTGAGATTGTCTTTGATAATATGTTCGTTTAATCTGCATGTGTGTTTGTTTCTCATGAACATTCTGTGCTTTTGTGATGTTTACCTTATTAGGGTTTCTGATTTTGCCTATTCTTGCCTATTATGTGTTTATTCCGCTTATTCTCAGAAATTTGTGTTAATTCCCCTAATCAGTGCTATGTTCTAGTTTGAATCCCTGACTTATGCGATTCTTTTACCCTACTTTGCCTATTCTTGCCTATATTATGTTTACTCCGTTCATCTGTGGTATTTTAATTAATACTATTTTTCTATTTGAATCCCTTATTCCCTGTGATTGATATGATATTCTCTACTGATTTTCAACCTTTAGTTTATTTCTTGCCTTACTATATGTTCGACTATACTGTCAATTGATTTATATGTATTTTCCTTAATTAGAATATTATGTACCTAGCCTTGATTACATGTCCTATACTAGCACTATTGTTGAGTTATTTCCTTATATATTATATTCCAGTCACATATGGTGTCTTTCCTTATTTATTATCTGCATATTACCATTTGAAGTTAACTCCTTCAATTAAGGGATAATTTCCTAATCACTGCTTGACTTTGATTCTTACCTGATTATTCTACCTAGTTTCAAACTATATATTCTCTCTCATTAACATCGACACAAATACATTGGTTCTAACTATCTCTCACACAAAAACTCTCTTTCACAATCAAAAGCTCTTCTGCTTTCTTTCTTTGGTTACTTGCTATTGTTCTAAGTTAGCCGGCTGTAAGCGAATGCTAACTATTATATTCTCTTTGCTCCTCACTTTGTGTTTACTATCTTCTTTAGTGGTATGTTCTGATTTCAATTCAAGTTCCAAAAATAATATGTTTCTTTTACTACTTCAGTTCATCCTGTTTCTAGTATGTTTCTATCTATGGTTTTGTTGTGCAACCTGTAGTTGAGATGTTTTCTTGCTTATCTAGTTATGTACAACCTTCTAGGATCAGCATGCTTATGAGAATTTATCCCCCTTCTGTAGTGTGTCTCAATGTGACTCTGTTCCCTTTTATGTTTAACTGGTTTTTCTATGAACCTTTGGCAAAACAATTTTACTTGGTTCTGTGTTAATTCTGAAGTTCATGCTGTACCCTAATCCCTTGAACCCCCTAAAACATCTCTGATTCTACAGTTGTGTTCTAATTGACACCCCTGAATCTATGTCTTACTACATGTACCAAGTTCAAAGGATCTCTGCCTGTTATGTATTTACCCTACATGCTAATATTTGTTCCCAATCCCCATTACCCTGTGTGAAGGTTGTTCTGTGAGTATTGCTGAACCTGTTCTAGTCCTATGTTTGGTCTGTTGTTTATGTGATTCCACAACTGTTTTCAAAAGTCTGTTTACTAACCAACTCTCTTATTTTACAAAGTTATTTCAACTAAGTCTCTTTTCAACACTGTTTTCCTACTAAAAGCTTTTCAAAACTATATCAAGCACTCTCACTATATTCTTAAGTCCTTAAGTTCTGCCCCTCCAACGCATGACTGCTTAGGGATCCCTATGAGATCCCTCTGAACTCTGATGCATTGGAGCTGACACTTCCATACTGCACTTACTCAATTATGGTTGTGAAATATGGGTGTGAGCACTGCCCGGGATCCCTTGAGGTCCTTAGGGAACTCAGACACACCAGGGTTTGAGAAAGGCTACGAAACATTTGGCACATGAGGTTTTGGGCAGTTTTGGTATAATCTGGGCCTGTTTTCAGGCTCCCTATAGTGTAACTTCTTATTTTCCTTTATCTATTTTATGTAATTCATTCAATATTAGTTTGTAATAATTATTGTAAATGAATATTGGGGATGCATCAAAATGGGAGGGTATCTATATATGTCATCAATATCAATGGGTAGAAACCATGCCTTAGGCTTACATTTCCTATGTGTGCATTAAAAATCCATGCTTAGGGCCCATTTCATTCCAAGCATGTCATAGATATCATGTTCTTAGGTTTACTGCTTCAACATCTCGTTTGGCCTTATTTATCACTTAGAAATCCTGCTTCTGGGCTAAGTAACAACATTAACACGAAAATTGTTGCTCTCTGCACATTCTGAAATCATGTTGTAACTCCTTGTGCATTTTAGAGATCATGCCTATAGGAATTCTGCAATTATTCTGCATCTTCTATGTGCATATTAGATACCCTGTTTAGGATTTCGTTCATACTCACTCAGTCACACCTAGTCAAACTACTAATACATGAAAAAGGACAAAAAACGGTCTCACGTTTGATTATCCTGTTTAAGTAAAACTGGTCATAATCCCTGTATCTTTGCAACACTTAGAACAACATGCTCTTGGGTAAAAACATCTTCTGAGTTATTAATAATTCTGGTGATTATTATACACGCCTAGGCAGTCCTTAGGTATTCAACCTTTATAAAAACTGGAAAACTGTCTCTCTTTTTGTGTTTACTGCTTAATGGCTAACATGCTTAAAAAATCAGTAGGCAAACTGATTAGGGCCCCTGCTTCTGAGTTTTATAAAATCAAATCTGCATATCTCTTGTGTTCTGATACTCACTTAGACATCATGTCTTAGGATCCTGTTTAATAATACTGCCCTTGTTTGTGTTTGAGTCGTGCTGATTACATGCATTATCTGTGGGGGGTAAACCTGAGCCTCTAATTGCTTATTTCCTGCCTTTACTTGTTAAGTCCTATTTATTCTTGCTTGTCGCATAGTATTTTCTCCTTTTAACCTTAGGAGTCTTTCTAGAACTGCCTTTAAGTAGAGGTCCTAATCTCCCCCGGGACCATTAAGAAGGGACGGGTAACAGCATGCATAACGATCGTTAAATAACACTCGCTTAAATAACCACTAAAGGGTGGGAAAGGGTAGACATGGATATGATGACAGATTCACTAATGCCACGTGTAGTCCCTCTTTTGAGGAGTGACTACCGGGCATTGTACTGATGTGATCCTATAGGATAAATAACCTAGGACTCCCCTGTCCTTTACATATGTACGTTTAGATTATAAATATTTCAAAAACCTTATACCCGTGTCTAGACCTTAAATCTTTTAAACTTTAGCACATATGTGTGCTTAGACTGCAAACCTTTTCAAAACCTTTAGTTGTTCACGTATATGCCTTAATTGCTTACTTGTTTAAAATTCACAAAGCTTGTTTGGCCGGTAACCACAGTTGTGGACTTTGAGGGGTGCCTAACACCTTCCCCTTAAAGTAATTTCAAGCCCTTACCTAATCTCTGGTTATCCAAATATGTGTTTGTAAATGACCCTTAGTAGGTGCCCTAACGCACCTTAATTCGTTAGGTGGCGACTCTTAAATTCCTTACATGCCCTTTCCCAAAAGGAAACGAGTTGTCCCAATAATGTGAAAGACCCCGACCGATCCGAAAGGAGAGGGGAAAAAGGGGGGCGCGACAGCACCCGAGGTGCCTGTTGCTACCCTTGGACTCCAGGAGGCCTTATCAAATTTTCTGAGTATGTTCGACACTTTAGCTCAGGCGGTATTGATCTCTGTTGTACCATCTACATCTCAAATTGGGGAAGGAGCTCAAACTCCCGCGGTCCGTATTTCAGAGTAGCGGATCCATGTTGATATGGTTTTGGGAGTTATGTCAGCACAACCTGTTATTCTGGTTTAGCCTAATGTCAGGCCAGAAGAGACTTGAGAGGTTCAAAAAGTATGATCCTCCTACTTTCAATTGCGTAGTTACTGAGGAAGTGCAGGGTTTTCTAGACAAGTGCCACTGTATTCTCCGCACCATGGGCATTGTGGAGGTGAGTCGAGTTTCCTTGTCTAAATTTCAGTTGTCAGGGGCAACATATAGGTGGTGGCATGCTTTTGAGGAGGATAGGCCATTTGATGCAGTCCAACTACTTGGGCTCAATTTTTTCAGAAATGTTTTTGAGGGAGTTTTTTCCCCAGACCCTCCGGGATACTTGGCACACAAAGTTCGAGCAGTTGCGTCAAGGGACTATGACGGTGTCAGAGTATGCCATCATATTCAGTGAGTTGTCTCGTCACGCACCTACTTTGGTTTATACAGTTAGGAAGGAAGTCTGCAAATTCATCTAGGGGCTCAGTTATGGTCTTCGATTCAGTATGGCTCGGGAGTTGGAGATAAATACTCCATTTCAGCAGGTTGGGGAGATCGCTCAAAAGATGAAGCCTATGTGTGGCCAAGAGAGGGAGGATAGAGAGGTCAAGAGCCCCCGAGATTATAGGGGATTTAGTGGTGCCCACGCTGCAGTTTCAACTCGTCAAGACAGAGGTTATATGAGTCGACTAGTTCATTTAGCACTTCCAACTACTCACAATGATCTAGCTATTTTGAGGTCACGGGTCGCCTATTGGGCACAACCACTCTCTGGTTCACCTCCTGCATGGGGTGCCTTCAGCAGTCAAACTCAGTTTTAGCAGTCACGCCCGTAGAGTTTGTTTTGAGTGTTATGTTACTAGGCATATGGTGAGGGACTGTCCCAGACTTAGAAGGGGTGCACCTCCTTAGGCTCCACATGGTCCACAAGGTTCATAAACTATGGTTGCTGCTCCAGCTGCCGCTCCACCTACACCGCCAGCTAGGGGTGGAGGTTAGGTGGGTAGAGGTCATCCTAAAGGGGGAGACCAGGCCCATTGCTATGCTTTTTCGGGTAGGACTGAGGTTGTTGCATCGGATGCTATCGTCATAGGTATTGTTCCGGTCTGTTATATGGATGCATCAATTTTATTTGATCTGGGTTCCACTTATTCGTATGTGTCATCTTACTTTGCTCCATATTTGCATATATATCGTGATTCTTTGAGTGCTCCTGTATATGTGTCTACGTGTGTGGGAGATTATATTATTGTAGACCGCATTTGTCGGTCGTGTTTGGTCACTATCAAGGGTTATGAGACCAGAGTTGACCTTGTACTACTCAATAGGGTAGACTTTGACGTGATATTGGGCATGGATTGGTTGTAACCCTATCACGCTACTCTGGACCATCATGCCAAGACTGTAACATTGGCTATGCCAAGATTGCCGCAGTTGGAGTGGAGAGGTACATTGTATTATATTCTTAGCAGAGTGGTGTCCTTTTTGAAGGCACATCGAATGGTTGACAAGGGGATGTGAAGCATATATAACCTTTGTGAAGGATGTTAGTGCTAATACTCCTACCATTGAGTTAGTTTCGATAATGAGATATGTTCCAGATGTGTTTCCAGCAGACCTACCAAGCATGCCGTCCGATAGGGATATTGATTTTGACATTGACCTAGTGGCGGGCACTCAACCCATTTCTATTCCACCATATCGTATGGCACCAATGGAGTTGAAGGACTTAAAGGAACAACTTTAGGAATTACTTGATAAGGGTTTCACCCGGCCGGGTGTCTCGCCTTGGGGGTGATCCATTGTGAAGAAGAAAGACAGCTATATGAAGATGTGTATTGATTACAAGCAGCTGAACAAGGTTACAATCAAGAATAAGTACCCACGACCATGTATTGATGATTTGTTCGACCAGCTTCGAGGTGCTCGGGTATTCTTGAAGATTGATTTTAGATCGGGGTACCATCAGTTGAAGATTCGAGATTCAGA
This sequence comes from Nicotiana undulata, assembly GCA_005239495.1. NCBI lineage: Eukaryota > Viridiplantae > Streptophyta > Magnoliopsida > Solanales > Solanaceae > Nicotiana > Nicotiana undulata. The sequence continues at coordinate 65,162 of ML249737.1, forward strand.
TATTTCGAAGACTACCTTCAGCACTCGCTATGGTCACTATGAGTTTTTGGTGATGTCATTTGGGCTGACAGCCCCAACAACATTTATGCACTTGATTAATCGTGTATTCCAACCATATCTTTATTCTTTCATCAACGTGTTCATTGACGACATATTGGTGTATTCTCGCAGCCTGTAGGATCATGAGCAACACTTGAGGATCATGCTCCTTACCTTGATGGAGAAGAAGTTATATGCTAAATTCTCCAAGTGTGAGTTTTGGCTTGATTTAGCGGCATTTTTGGGTCATGTGGTGTCTAATGAGGGGATTAAGGTGGATGGGAATAAGGTGGAGACAGTTCAAAGTTGGCCTAGACTGTCTTCTGCTACTGAGATCTGGAGCTTTCTAGGCTTGGCCGGGTATTATCGCAGTATTATAGAGGGGTTTTCCTCCATTGCGACTCCTTTGACCAGATTGACTCAAAAGGGTGCCCTATTCAGGTGGTCCGACGAGTGTGAGAAGAGCTTTCAGAAGCTCAAGACTACCTTGATCATAGCTCTAGTTCTGGTTTTGCCTTCAACATCGGGTTCTTATACAGTTTATTGTGATGCTTCGCGGACTGACATTAGGTGCGTGTAGATGCAGGAGGGTAGAGTGATTGCTTATGCTTCGCGTCAGTTGAAGACCCATGAGAAGAACTACCCAGTACATGATTTAGATTTGGTAACCATTGTTCACGCATCAAATATTTGGAGGCACTATCTCTACGTCGTGTCTCGTGAGGTATTCACAGATCATTAGAGTCTAAAGTGCTTGTTTAAGCAAAAAGATCTGAACTTGAGGCAACAAAAGTGGTTACATATATTTGAAAATAATTAAATCACCATTCTATATCATCTTGGGAAGGCTAATATGGTGGCCAATGCTTTGAGTAGGAAGGCTGAGAGCATGGAGAGTCTTGCTTATATCCATGTTGGAGAGAGACCGTTAGCATTGGATGTTCAAGCTTTGGAAAATCGATTCATGTGGTTGGATATTTCGGAGCTTAGCCGTGATCTTGCTTCTTTGATTTCAAGGTCTTCTTCGTATGAGTGCATCAAAGCGCGTCAGTATGATGATCCATATTTGCTCTTCCTTAAGGACATGGTGCAACACGATGATGCCAATGAGGTTTCTATTGGAGATGATGGGGTGTTGAGGATGTAAGGCCGGATTTGTGTGCCCAATGTGGATCGGTTGCATGAGTTGATTCTTGAGGAGGCCCATAATTGATGGTATTCCATTCATCCGGGTACCGCAAAGATGTACAAGCATTTGAGGCAACACTAGTGGTGGAGAAGAATGAAGAAAGATATAGCGGAATATGTGGCTCGTTGTTTAAACTATCAACAGGTGAAGTACGAGCATCAAAGACCCGAAGGTTTGCTTCAGAGACTTGATATTCCAAAGTGGAAGTGGTATCGCATCACCATGGATTTGGTTTTTGGACTACCACAGACCTTGAGGAAATTCGATGCAGTGTGGTTATTATGGACAGACTGCCAAGTCTGCACACTTCATTCTGGTTGTGACTACCTACTCTTTAGAGCAGCTGACTCAGATTTATATTCGTGAGAGTTTTCGCTTTCATGGTGTTCCGGTGTCTATTATCTCCAATCGAGGCACTCAGTTCACATCGTATTTTCGGAGAGTCGTGCAACATGAGTTAGGCACACAGATCGAGTTGAGCCCGACATTTCATCTCTAGACGGACGGGAAGATTACACTATTCGATTTTGGAGGACATGCTACATGCTTGTGTTATGTATTTCAAGGGCTTATAGGATCAGTTCCTACCGCTCTGAGAGTTTGCCTACAACAACAACTACCAACTGCTGTCTGGTTTCCTTCTTCGCGATCGCGGAAGGTGGGCCGCATTCGCGGAGAAGGAAATGGGCTGAGTTATACCAGTCGCACCACTAGAGGACCCTATCATCGAGGAGCAGGATGAGGTGCGTCCAGTAGCTCCTGCTCCAACAGATTTTATGACGGCACCGGGCTTCCAGGAGGTCATGGGCCGTATGATGAGGTTCATGGACACTATGTCCCAGGCTGGCCTATTTCTAGTAGATCCTACTACTTCTCAGGCAGGAGGGGGAGTCCAGACCCCTAACGCTCAGGCCACAGGACAGGCAGCAGCAGCACGTCATACCCCAGGTACACCGCCCGTGGGTGGGGTTCAGCCTGTAGTAGCAGCCTAGAGCCCAGGCCAGTTGCAGAGGGTGACCAGCAGAAGATGTTGGATAGATGGACCCGATACGCCCTCCAGTCTTCGGGGGTGAGCAGAGTGAGGATGCCCCGGACTTCATCGATAGGTGCAGGGACAGGCTGCACAACATGAGGATTTTGGAGTCTCATGGGGTCGACTTCACTACATTTAAGCTAGAGGGTAGAGCTCGCCTGTGGTGGCAGTCTTATATTCTCAGCAGACCAGCAGATTCTCCTCCTGTCACTTGGGAGCAGTTTGCTATGATGTTCTTGGATTCCACCCTCAGAGAGGGAAGAGCTGCGTCGTCGGTTCGAGCAGCTTGAGCAGGGGCAGATGTCAGTGATGGATTATGAGGCCAGGTTTTCAGAGCTGTCACGCCATGCACTCATGTTATTATCTACTTATGCTGAGAGGGTGCGGAGATTCGTGGATGGGTTACATCCAGGTATTAGAGCCATCATGGCCAGAGAGGTGGAGATGGGTACTCCGTATCAGCTCGTAGTAGAGATTGCATGCAGGATCGAGGGTTACCGGTTGAGGAGCAGGGAGCAGGGTCAACAGGATAAGAGGGCTAGATTCTTCTGTGATTTCAGGGATACCCCAGCTAGGAGCAGAGGTCAGTTTGGGGGCGGTCAGTCCAGTAGACTTTCATATTCAGCACCTCCACTACCTCCCCGTGGTGTTCCAGGGAGGCCTCAGTTCAGCGCCATGCCAGAGCGCTCCTACCGTCCTCCAGCCATCCAGAGTTCACCCAGTGGTTACTCCAGTCGCCAAAGATCCTCCGGTTCTTATTTCAGTGCTATGCCAGAGGGTTCACACCGCACTCCGTCCATTCAGGACTCTTCTTCTTCGGAATAGCAGGATATGCCACAGGTGAGATGCTTTGAGTGCGGGGATTTAGGCCATGTGAGGAGAGATTGCTCCAGGTACCGAGGCAATTTTATGCAGCAGGGTTACCAGCCTATGAGTTCAGCACCAACATCCCGACCATTTAGAGGTGGAGGACAGGTTGGCAAGGGTCGTCCTAGAGGGGGAGGCCAGTCAGGAGGAGGTCAATTAGCTCCTGTCCCTCTGGGGGAGTTTAGTCTTTAGGCGCCTCAGCCAGATTTTACGCCATTCCAGCCAGATCAGATGCAGTGGCCTCAGACGCCATGATCACATATATTATCTCAGTATGTGGTAGAGGGGCTTCAGTATTATTTGACCCAGGGTCCACTTATTCATATGTTTCCTCTCTATTTGCTCATTTCCTGGATGTTCTTTGTGAGTCCTTGGGTTCTCCTATGTATGTGTCCACTCCTGTGGGCGATTCCATGGTGGTAGACCGGGTCTATCGGTCTTGTGATTACTTTCTGTGGGCTTGAGACCAGAGCAGACCTGTTATTGCTCGACATGGTTGATTTCGAGGTTATTCTACGCATGGATTGGCTAGCTCCTCATCATGCTGTGCTAGATTGCCATGCCAAGACAATTACTTTAACCATGCCTAAGTCGCCTAGACTAGAGTGGAGAGGTTCTTCAGTTAATGCATCCAGTCGGGTCATTTCTTTTGTGAAGGCTCGACATATGGTCGAGAAGGGGTGTTTGGCTTACCTTGATTATGTGCGGGACACCACCGCCGAGTCTCCGACTATTGATTCGGTGCCAGTTGTTCGAGAGTTTGCAGATGTGTTTCCTTCAAACCTTCCAGGCATGCCTCCAGAGTGAGATATTGATTTCTGTATTGATTTAGCTCCAGATACTCACCCTATTTCCATTCCCGGGTATCGTATGGCTCCTAAGGAGTTGAAGGAGCAGCTTGAGGAGTTGTTGGCTAAGGGGTTCATCAGGCCGAGTGTATCTCCATGGGTGGTCCAATTCTATTTGTGAAAAAGAAGGTCTATACGGATGTGTATTGATTATCGCCAGTTGAATAAGGTTACCATCAAGAATAAGTATCCTCTGCCGTGCATTGATGATTTGTTTGACTTGCAGGGTGCTCGTGTGTTCTCTAAGATTGATCTGAGATCGGGTTATCACCAGTTGAAGATTCAGGCCTCAGATGTCCCGAAGACTACATTCCGCACCAGATATGGCCATTATGAGTTCCTAGTGATGTCTTTTGGCTTGACTAATGCTGGCAACATTCATGGACCTGATGAATAGAGTATTCAGGATGTATATTGATTCCTTCTTCATTGTCTTCATTGATGACATCTTGATTTACTCACGGAGCCTGGGTGAGCATGAGCAGCATTTGAGAGTTGTGCTCCAGACCTTGCGGGAACAAAGGTTGTATGCTAAGTTCTCCAAGTGTGAGTTCTTGTTAGAGTCTGTGGCATTTCTGGGGCATGTGGTATCTGGAGAGGGTATCAAGGTTGACCTGCAGAAGATTGAGGCAGTTCAGAGTTGGCCGCGTCCTACTTCAGCTACAGAGATCAGGTTCTTTCTGGGCCTGGCAGGCTATTATCGCCGATTCGTGGAGGGGTTCTCTTCTATTGTAGCTCCATTGACTAGATTGAATCAGAAGAATGCCCCGTTTTGATGGTCCGACGAGTGTGAGGCGAGCTTTCAGAAGCTCAAGTCCGCATTGACCTCAGCACCAATTCTGACCTTGCCTTTTGGTTCTGGGATGTATACTCTGTATTGCGACGCTTCACGCATCGGGTTGGGATACGTGTTGATGCAGGACGAGAGAGTTATTGCTTATGCTTCGCGTCAGCTGAAGGTTCATGAGAAGAATTATCCCGTGCACGACCTAGAGTTGGTGGCGATTGTTCATGCTCTGAAGATTTGGAGGCACTACTTGTATAGTGTGTCTTGTGAGGTTTATACCGACCACCGTAGTTTGCAGCACTTGTTTAAGTAGAGGGATCTCAATTTGAGGCAGCGTAGGTGGCTTGAGTTGTTAAAGGACTATGATATCACCATTCTGTATCACCTGGGCAAGGCAAATGTGGTAGGAGATGCTTTGAGCAGGAGGGCAGAGAGTATGGGTAGCTTGGCCTACATTGCAGCTGCGGAGAGACCTCTAGCCTTGGACATTCAGTCCTTGGCTAATCGCCTTGTGAGATTATACCTTTCGGAGCCTCGTCGAGTTCTAGCTTATGTGGTGGATCAGTCTTCATTGTTGGGAGAGATTAAGGCTCGATGGTTCGATGATCCGTGTTTGGACGAGCTTAGGGAGACAGTGGCCCAGGGTAGGGCCAAAGAACCACCTTAGGTGAGGATGGTGTTTTGAGACTCCATGGCCGTTTGTGTGTTCCTGATGTTGACGACTTGAGGGAGAGGATTCTAGCAGAGGCGCACAGTTCTCGATATTCTGTCATCCAGGAGCGACGAAGATGTATCGTGATTTGAAGCAGCATTACTGGTGGAGGCGGATGAAGAAAGACATTGTGCAGTATGTGGCTAGGTGCCTCAATTGCCAGCAGGTTAAATACGAGCATCAGAGGCCGGGAGGCCTACTTCAGTAGATGCCCATTCCTGAGTGGAAATGGGAGCGCATCACTATGGACTTCGTGGTTGGGTTGCCTCAGACTTTGCGGAAGGTTGACGCGGTTTTGGTCATTGTGGATAGATTGACCAAATCGACGCATTCCATTCTTGTGGCTACCACTTACACTTCAAAGAGGCTAGCCTAGATTTATATTCGAGAGATAGTTCGGTTGCACGGTGTACCGGTGTCCATTATATTAGATCGAGGTCCTCAGCTCACCTCGCACTTCTGGAGAGCATTGCACAGTGAGATGGGCACTCAGATAGATCTCAGCTCAGCATTTCACCCTCAGACTGATGGCCAGTCGGAGCGTACGGTGCAGATATTGGAGGATATGCTCAGGGCATGTGTGCTTGATTTTGGGGGTCAGTGGGACGAGTTCTTGCCTTTGGCGGAGTTTGCGTACAATAATAGTTATCAGTCCAGCATCGAGACCGCCAGTTGAGGTCTAAGAGAGCTTCTGCTGTGAAGGTCCAGTAGAGGGGCCAACCAATCGATGAGGCGACTTGAAAGTCCGAGGAGGACATGCGGAGCAGATATCCACAGCTACTCAGCACTTCAGGTACGATTCTAGTTCCGTTCGAGGACGAACGTTTGTTTAAGAGGGGGAGAATGTAACGACCCGACCGGTCATTTTTGCGTTATCGGACCCCGTTCCCCTATATAAGTCTTTCCATAGCGGCTTCTCGTGATTTGTGACTTGCGGGGACTGGTGTTTCAGGATTTGGTAGTGCTTTGAGCAGCATAGGAACACTTGGTTCCTTAAGGTTGGCCTATTTGGCCAAGTTTGACTCTAGTCATCATCTTGAGCAAACGACCTCGGAATCAAATTTCGACAGTGTCAGTAGCTTCGTATGATGATTTCGGACTTGAGCATATGTTTAGAGTGTGTTTTTGATAACCCGGGAGCGTTTCGACGCCCGATATAGAAATAAGGATTTTCTTAAATTTGAAATTTGGTTTGGAACGTGATTTTATGATATCGAGGTCCGAATGAAATTTCGAGGTCGGGAATAGTTCCGTTATATCATTTATGACTTGTCTGCAAAATTTGAAGTCATTCCGAGTAGTATAGGCCGGTTCGGCGCATTGAAATGAATTCTAGAACTCTAAGTTCAAAGCGTTGATTCAATTTGCTTTTGGGGTCAAATTCTGAGTTTCATTGTTGTTTTTCGCGTTCCGGAAGTTCGAGCGAGTCCGTATCATGAATACAAACTTGCCGGTGCGTTTGGACGGGGTCCCGAGGGCTCGGGTGAGTTTTCGACCCCAGGGAGCTAAGTTTAAAAAACCAGATTTTTGTTGTCTGGTTTCCTTCTTCGCGATCGCGGAAGGTGGGCCGCGTTCGCAGAGAAGGAAATGGGCTAGGCTGCTGAATGCTCTTCGCGTTCGCAGGAATCTCTCTGCGATCGCGAAAGGTCGGGTCCCTGACCTTCGCGATCGCAGCCCCTTTTCCGCGTTCGCATAGAGTTAGGTCGGGACCAGGCCCGTTTACTCTTCGCAATCGCAGGACCTCCTCTGCGTTCGCAGAGGTTTGGCCAGTTGGCCTTCGCGATCGTGGGCCCCTGGTCGCGATTGCGGTGAAGGGGAAATTTGGGCAGTTAATTTTAATATACGGGATTTAAGTCCCATTCCCCATTTCCATCTTCTTCCTTGAGTTATTTGAGAGCTTTCAAGAGGACCATTCAACCTAGTACTTGAGGTAAGTAAATTCCCTATTTAACACTAGTTTCAAGCATCAATTCCTAGATGAACTCTCTACTAAATTATCAAAAATCATGAATTTGGGTAGTAAGGGCTTTTGAGGAATTTGTGAATTGTCCGTTTAAAGCCATGAATTCAAGTAGAAACCACATAATTTTGATTCTTAGGCTATGGGTGAGCGATTCCTTCGAGAATTCTCGGAATTTGAGCATGCGGGCTCGGGGTTGAAATTTAGTAATTCTTCAAGAATGATGAATTTTGAATAAAATAGGATAAATCCTCTTCTTTGATCATGAATTGATATATTGTGCTATACTTGACTAGTTGCGAGACCTCGAGGGTAGATCTCGGTGTTTTCGGGTGCATCTTTGATCCGAGGGTTAGTTTCACCACGAGGTGAGTCTCCTTTCCAAAGGGGGAAAATGTCCCCATAGGTTCTTGATTGTTGTGTGTACATGTTGTGGGGGGCCACATACGTACCAAGTGACGAGAGTCCGTACGTGGTGACTGTATTTCTATGTCGGGTAGCTTTAGGATTCACAAGCATGACTCTATGTGCCCTATCTGTACCTTCGTATGCGTTATGAGTTACGAGTCTTAATTACTGTTGAGATGATAAGGAAAAGTGAGGTATTATGATTAAGTCCTAGTTGATTACCCGTGGTATTGTCACAGTCTTGTTGAGTTCACTGTTGAGTTGGTACACATTTGTCCTTATATATACGCACTTGTTATCAAGTCAGCACACGAGTCGCAGGTATGATGTGCGATCGGGGGTCAACTTATTATTATCGAGTCAGCACACGAGTCGCAGGTATGATGCGCGATCGTGGGTCAGCTTATCATTATCGAGTCAGCACACGAGTCGCAGGTATGATGCGCGATCGTGGGTCAGCTTATTATTATCGAGTCAGCACGCGAGTCGCAGGTATGATTCGCGATCGTGGGTTAGCTTATGACCTCAGTCCTTATGACCACCCTTATGACTCCGGCCGGTTGTCTTGTCCTTGTATATGTATGACCAGTTGTCCAGGGTCACTTATAGTCAGACATGTCAGGTATTTGGTAAGAGGGGAATAAAGTACACTGTTGTTCATTTCCAGTTATTGTCTGGAGTACTTCTTGTGATATGAACTTGCTGGTTACTGTTTTATCCGCCTACTGTTTTCTGTCATATCCTGTCATATATCATATTACTGGACCTTAGTGAGTGTCTAGTCGACTTCTCGTCACTACTTCTTCGAGTTTAGACGGGATACTCACTGGGTACATATTTATTTATGTACTCATGCTGCACTTCTGTACTTGACTGTACAGGTCCTGAGGCTGGTACATCTGGTTATCAGACCGGAGCTAGGTATTGATTAGAGCTGATTCGACTTCACGGTGAGCTGCTCCTCCTGACGATTTCATGGCAGCACCATGGAGTTTTCCTATGTTATTTTCCCGTCTATTTCATTCAGACAGTGGGATTGTATATATTGTCTTTTGTATATTCAGTTAGTATGCCCCTGGCACTCGTGACACTAGTTCCTGGCACACACACATGGTGGTTATTCTGGGTTTGGGGCTGTTTATATATATGCTTATCTTTTGGCCATCGTATCTTTATAGATATATCATTTACCACTGAGTTATGTGTGCTGAAACAGTCCCTAAGCAGTCACACATTAGAGGGGCAGAACCTAGACTTCTAAGAGTATGTGTGAAAGTGCTTGACATAGTTTTAAAAGAGTTGAGTTGAAAACAGTTTTGAAAATGATTTGTTTGAAATAAGTTTTGGAGAGAAACATAAGAGTTGGCTTTTTTTGAAAACAGTTTGAAAGAAAAGGGAGGTATGACAATCCACAGACTCAGAACCAAATCATGCATAATTCAGGAAACAGACACAAACAGGGAAGGGGGGATTGGGGACAAGTAGATCACATATGAAAGCATATTTGCATACAGGTTAACACCAGGGAAGTACTACAGAACTTAAAACAACCATAGAAAAGATGTTCAGGCCAGCAACTTAACAACATAAGATTGAGGGGGTGCTAAAGAGGGAATACATGACAAGCAGAGTAACTCATATGTTTAGGGGGGAAGGGTTCAGGATTTCATAGTAACTAAGTGTCATAAGTACATGCTTATAATGTGCTGGGAATCATGGGTAGGGCAGAGTCTTAGTAAACATATAAGAAAGCAGCAGACATGCAGAACTAAAGGGAAGGGGTAATCACATGGCAAAATAGACATGCTAATTGCAAGGTAGACAACAGAACCACAAGTAGAAGCATAAGATAAACAAAAGGAATAGCAACACAAACAGGAACATATTGTTTTGGAGGCTGTAAGTTAAACTGAAAACATACCAGTTGAATGAGAGAATACGTGCATAGTAGTAGAGTGAAAAGTAGTATAGTGCAGAACAGTATAGTGCAGAGTAATAGAGTGTGTAGTTGTGTCACGACCCAAACTGGAGGATCATGACTAGCACCAGGGCCATACTTGCCGAGCACCAACGTACATTTTATCTAACCTTCATATTATCTTTAAGGGATAATGAGATCAATATAAATGGTAGATATGGATCATGAACATACATCACATGGGATGACAAAATTGCTAAGAATTTACATAAAAGGTACGAGCTACAACGCTGCCATGAAAGACTACACAACAAAAATTATCCAACAAGGCATACCAAACTATACATGAGTTGACACTTGTCAATGATCCTCTAAAGGAGCATAAGTAATGCAACATAGCCGGAACAGGGCCCCGACATACCCATAACTTCTATAACAAAAATGCATACCAAGACCACGGCAAGTCCGGAGAAGGGATCTTGCCTATAACCGCTGAACTGGAAAGCCTATTGTGGTGGGGGAGCCGTGTCTACCTGTCTATCAAGACCTGCAACACGACATGCATCGTCCACAAATAAAAGGACGTCAGTACGAATAAAGTACTGAGTATGTAAGGCAGGAAAGCATAAATAAGAAGAGTAATGTAAAGATAGATGTAGGAGATACAACCTGTAGCATCTGAGTGCTTCTAAGAGACAGTAACATGAAATGCATGATACATATATACACATAATCTTCTTAAAACATCCGCCTCTGTGGGCATCATCATCATAGAGCATTCGCCTCTGTGGGCATCATCATCATCATATCATACCCGGCCTCAAAGAGGACTCGGTAAACCCGACTGATCAGTGGTTGCACAATAGGTGCCATACCCGGCCGACTATAGCGCGGCTCGGTAGAGTAAAATAGATACATATATATATATATAATTCATGTAGGACGCATTGGAATCATATTCTGAACCTTTCGGAGTGACGTAAGGTCGCTCTTCATCAAGAATCTTATAATAATCAGGAAGTACCAACAACATTGATAACATAAGAATAA
>ML249738.1:10484-36285 GCA_005239495.1 Nicotiana undulata
CTCAACCGTTATACATATCACAAGGAAACCAGCTCAAACAACCAATACTCTTTCCAAATAATCACAACAATATCTAACAACAGATCAACAAGGCCAAATAGTCATAGAAGCAATAATGAACATATGACAATTAAGATAATGATCAAATAAGTGGGGAACAGGAAGGGATCATGTTTAACAAACAATTTGGGTGGTGCATAGGTACTCGTCACCACACCTATACACCACGCCCATGCAATTCACATAGCAAACAAGTGGGGAGTCCTATTCCCTCAAGCCAAAGTTAGACCAAACACTTACCTCAATTCTGCAGGCCACTCATTGCTCAACTATTGCTTTTCCCTTTGAATTCACCTCTAAATTGCTCGAATCTAATCAAAATTAACTTAATATCATTAACTAATGCTAAAGGAACTAACTTTATTGAAAAATATATTTTTTCCTAAATTTTCTCAAAAAAAAAGTGAAAACCCGACCCCGGGCCTGCTTGATCAAAACTAGGGGTTCGGACCAAATTACGTTTACCCATTCACCCACGAACCCAAATATGCTGTTAGTTTTGAAATCCGGCCTTAATTTGATATAAAAATTCAATTTTTTTCAAAACTCCCTAATTCTACCCAAATCCTAGATTTTTACCATGAAAATTCTTTATTTTTGCTTTAAAAGTGATGTAAAATAGTAAGGAATTGAAAGAACAAGGTTTTGAATTGATTACCTATGAATTGAGGATGAAGATTTTGAAGAAAAATCGTTTTTTAGGGATGGAACCTCGAAAAATTAGAGAAGAAAGGGTTCTGCCCGTTTTTAATAGGTATTTATATTAGCTGGGCTGGGTAACTATGCGATTGCACAGGGTAAGGGAGCTGGGCACTGCGATCACGGGTGGGGGTATGCGTTCGCACAGGGGTAGGGGGGAGTGCACAGTGCGGTCGCGGAGCACACTGTGCGATCGCACAGCTTACCTAGACAGTGCTTCGCGATCGCACTCTAGGAGCTGCGTTCGCACAGTACAAAATTTGGGACCCGTGAAGACTACACTATGCAATCGCGGTTATACCTATGCGATCGCATAGTATAAAAACCTGGACACCAGATATTGAAAAACCAACAGTGATTTTCAAGTGTAAAACACCTCGTGGCCTATCCGAAACTCACCCGAGCCCTCGGGGCTCTAAATAAATTATGCACGCAAGTCTAAAAACATCATACGGATTTGCTCGTGCGATAAAATCATGAAAATAACATGTAAATCTATGAATTAAACCTCAAAACTCATCATTTTCATCAAAAACTCTTATGTTGATAATTTCTCAACCGGATGTCCGAATCACGTCAAACGAACTCCGTTTTTCACCAAATTTCACAGTTAATCTTTAAATATCATAACAAAGTTGTACCGGGCTCCGAAACAAAAATACGGACCCGATACCAAGGATTTCTAGCATTATTTCTTTTCTTTAATTCATGAACATTTCAGAAATTGATTTCTAAGGCTTGGGACCTCGGAATTCATTTTCGGGCACACGCCCGAGTCCTATATTTTCATGCGGACCTCCCGGAATCGTCGGAACGCGGATCCGGGTCCGTTTACTCAAAATGTTGACCAAAGTCAACTTTTATCAAATTTAAATTCTAAAAATCACTATTTCTCATATTTTTACATAAAAGCTTTCTGATTTCACGTCCGGACTGCGCACGCAAATCGAGGTATTTAATTTTAGTCTTTGTATGGTTATTAAGCATGAAACGGAATCTAATTTTATAAAATGACCCCCTGGGTCATCACAATGGGCCAGGGCAAAAATTTGACACCACGATCGTGCGAGGTCACAATTCACCCAACACGATCATCTGGGGTGAACAAGAATTGGGGATCGGATGCGGGCGATATTCCCGCCAATGGATGAGATGTTCAGTCGACTCCCTCCCCAAGGTTAAGGAGTCAATTGAGCATCTCAACGGCAGGATTGAATGCCCGAATCGATCAGAGTTCACGCCGCCCGCCCTGAACAAATAGGAGGCGTGGGCCACAGGTCGCACATAAGTCGCCGGGTCGCACGACAGAAGAACACCCAACATAAAGATGCACACTCCTCCATGTGAAATATTCATCTTCATATGCACCAGGTGCTAAATCATGGGTGTTTTGTATCCATTGAGCAAAAACGGATTGTAATTGTATAGCGGTATCTGAAAACGTATCTTGAGGACGCGACCATCTTTTCCAGCCAGATAGTGAGCGATCACTCAGCAATGAACACTAACTGAAAGCATCCGGGAATGAGTACCTATCCTTTACGGGAATCGAACCTGTGTCTTCGACATGAAAAGACGATGTCCTAACCACTGGACGAAAAGGACCAAAAAAGTCATTCTTCGTATACCTCAGCTCCAAGAATAGAAGTAGTTTGTTTTGTTTCTACTTAGGTTTTGAGTATTTTCAGGTCAAAATTTTAGTAGGTCAAGGCTTGCCCTGCCCCGCCCTAGTTACAAAAATTTGACAAAAGGCTAAATAGGGTAGGGGAAATCAAGTAAAAAAATTAGCGGGTCAAGGCTTGCCCTACCCTGCCCTATTTACATCCCTATGCAAACTTGTATTTCTGTAAGAGATTTCCGCAAGAAACTTATTTTCTGAATAGCAAATCTTTGTGACAAAGTTCTGCATAACCGTTAGATGTTTCTTCCAAATCTTCTTCTTTTCCTTCTTTTTCTTTTTTTGGATGCCTTAGTTCTGAAACTATGAACTATAACTTCCTTATAATTAGTGTTTTGCAAATTACTTTTCTCTAAGGCATTCTCAAACATTTCAAAGCAAACATTGACAAAACATACAGATATAGATTTTGCCTCAAAACAACACATTCTATATCAAAGCCGACCTGCCTAAAGCCCTTAACAAGACAAACCTATCTAATGTATAGCGAGTACAAATTCACAAGAAACTCTTGCAATATTTCCCAAGCAAAAATGAAAAGACAACAGAAGGCAAACCACCTATATCTTATAATTTGATCCCTTTTCTAACATTAACAGTAGGAATATGGACAAAATGAAGTTTTGTTCTGTCAGTGATCCACTTTTAACTTCATGAGGGGGTACTACTTTCCTGTCACATCTGATCATGCTGAATTACCGCTTCCATTCTGCTCGAGTCATCTTATCTGAAATGGTAAAGGCAAAAGTTAATCGCATAACGTCAAGTAGAAGCATCGCATACGGGTATGTATGCACCAAATCATTAGACTCTACCTCTTAACTGAAACTCCAAAATTAAGCATACATTGCTTTGAGGATACTAAAAATTTACTAAATGAAAAAGAAGCTAAGATAAACATGAATCCAAATTCATGGGGTTGCTATTTCATTGGATCAACGATATTGCTCCAGGATTAGTCAAGAAACTTGAAATCTCCCCGTTCAACAGAAAGAGCTGATCTACTTCAATGGATTCTTTTTATCAGGAGCTGATTTACTTTAAATTCAAGCAGAGAAATTTAATATAAGAGGTTGCCGATACATGCATTAGTCTATTAATAAAAGTTTTCTATTGTTCAAGCTTAAAGTTTCTTGGTTTCAGTCAATAATGCACAAGTTGTATTCTGTTTGTTTGTTTGTTTGTTTTAATAGCCATACTCCATAGGGTGAACTAATCATTTGAGAATCAACCTTTATCAAAGGCCACCAGTTGGCACTCAAAATACTTACCAGTACCATCCCTTGAAGACGATAAAGATCTATCAATCTTGATTCCTTCTTTTGCACTAGCTTGGACCAGCCTCTGCACCCGCGGTGATGAACTCAGCTTGCCATTCATAGGGGATGGCAAAGAATGACGTCTGCTTAGTGCATTCTTCTCGGACACATCTTGCCCAAACCTTGGTGAGGCTTGCTCTTTCAACTTAGCCTTAGCTGACTTGGTTGGAGCCATATAGCTGGGCACCTTTCTTGTCGTTGGCGTACCTGCATCTAGATCATGCTTTGCAGGTAAAGAAACTCTTCTGTTAGTCATGTTACTCTCATTTCCTTCATTATCATGGTTAGTGCAAGAATTGTCATTTGCAACAGGAATATCCTCTCTGTTATCAGTGATCAATTTCTGATGCATATCACATGGAGAAAAACTATCAGCAGCGTCAGAAATTGATTTGTGATGCATATCAGATACAGAAAGGCCATCCAAATGAGTGATAGTATCATCCATCACTAGAGTTTCTGGAGGTGTCTCCACATTAGTAGAGTTTTCTGTTGTCCCTTCTAAACTTTTCAACCGTTCGCCAGATGTCATGCTCCCCTCAGGAACTAGAGTAGTTGATGTTTTGTCATGATTTTGCCTTTTCCTCTCAGTGTCAGCCTCAGACTGAACAGGTTTTTCCAATATAGGGCTGGACATTTTCTTTAAATTATGCTTCACTTTCTTAATCTCACTTCCTGGATTCTGAAGAGCAGAGTTTATCGAAGGACTTGATTTCTTCTTTTCTGACCCCGAACTGGAATGATTTGAACCATTCTGCATCTTTCGTGAAAGCACTTTCCGTCCATTGTGCTTTGACGCAACCATGTCTGCTTCAACTTTTGGATGCTTTGTTTTTGAAAGTGTCTTCGGTTTAGATCGTGGTCGCCAGATATGTGATAAAGTCCAACGGACTAACCATTCCTGACTAGAGTTTGGTTCCTCTGGACCGTATTGGAGGTGTAGAGGCATTACAGTAGGTGATGAAGCAAGTAGCTGAAATACACCACATGACAAGCATTAATTAATCAGTGTATCAGTAAACTTAGTAACAACCAAGTAAAGACGAGATAAGTGGGTTCTTTCAAGATTGAGGGTGTGTCTGGTATAAGGAAAATGTTTTCCTAGAAAATGTTTTCTTGGAAAACAAGTAGTAATCTTATTCATTTTTTGGTGTTTGGTACGCAAATCAAGAAAAATATTTTCTCAAGATGATTCATAAATAATTTTGATACAATAAACATTGAAGCCATAAACTTTCAAACTAACAATCTTCCGAACCCACAAATTTCATAAACTTCTGAACCGCAAAACTTTCGAAACCGCGAAATTCCAAACCCGAAAACTTTATAATTTCTAAACCCATAAACTTCGAAACACATAAACTTCCGAACTCATAACTTTGGAACTTGTAAAATTTTGAACCTGTAAACCGAAAGATGAAAAAAGTAAAACTGAAAATATATTTTTTTTAAATATTTTTTCCATGGGGGTTGCAGAAAAAAAAAATTTAAATTACAAAAAAAGTAAAAAAAAAAAAAATTCTTGTTCGGGAGGGGGTAGGGGGGTGCAGAAAAAAAAACAGAAATTTGAAAATAACAAAAAAAGTAGAAGAAAAAGAAATCTTATGCGGGGGGAGGGGGGTTGGGGAGGGGTGCAGAAAAAAAACACAGAAATTTTAAATTAGAAAAAAAAAAAGTAAAAATAAATATTTTTTTGCGAGGTGGGGGTGGGGGTGGATGTGGGGTGAGTTGGTGAGGGTAAGGACTAGGGTGGGGAAGGTTAAGAAGGAGTTTTGGAAAATGTTTTCCCTCCTTTTGATAGGGAAAACATTTTCCTCCAATTGAAGCAAAATGAGTTGATGAGGAAAATGTTTTCCAAAACATTTAAGCCAACCAAACATGGAAAAATTGGAAAACATTCACCCTGAATGAAGATTTTTTTGCATTCAATGCTTGATATTTCTTGATTTTAGCAATAACAGGAGTTTGCATGTCTGATAAATATATGCAAAACGTCAATACCTGGATAACTGCTATCTAGTTATTTGCATTTTACGGATAACCACTTTTCACGTAGGCATATTGTTCCCTTTAGGTCCAGTGAACCGAACACAGTAACAGTACGAAAAAACCTTGGTGCAAAAAAATGGTAAGAAGTAGGATGTGTACCTTTGTAGTGAATTCATTCGTGGACAGCTCCTGTGCTAGTTTGGATGCATTATTTCTCTGATACTCCAATTGTTTGGCATCCTAATGATGAAAGGTACCGTTAAAAACTATAAACCATTAAACAAGTTATAGCAAAACAATTAAAATTGGTACATTGAACACCCTTAGCGGCATAAATTGTGAGAAACTTGGATTCGTGGATGCTGCAACTTCAAATCAAAATAAGTGTTGACAATATAAGGATGTCAAAAGATTATAGATCTTAGCAACATTAAGTCAATTTGGCGGTTTACCTGTTGTCCAAGTCCTGGTTTGGTTATCACTTCACAGCCAATACTGGAAAGCCTGACAATCTGGCCTCGTACATGTGCTTGAAGCTTGACAATGCCATGTATACAGTATAATGTAGCAACAGCCTGCCTTCTCACCAGATGGCCACGAAAGGCAGCTTGTAGCCTTATGACACCCTTGAGCCTAAGAAATGCCCGACGAGCCTTCAGAGAGACCATATTGCATTAGTACAGGTTAATAAATGTTAAGATATTCTTAATGATATTCAGGCTTCTACCCAGCAGAGTCTTCCATAACTGACCGACCGGTGAAAGGATAGTCGGGCAAGTTAAATTAGAAATGAGCAAATTTCAATAGAGTAAGTTCTTAAACATCAACAGTAGCAAGGTCATGTCAAAGTGAAGTTGTCAAGTCCTTTAACACCCAATCATTTGCAAACTAAGGAAGCACATGCATAGAGAAAAAGATAAACTATCAGTCAGTCGAACTTATCTTATATATATAATTCATAGATGGTAATGGTATCGTAATTCAAGTCTAAAATGCATCTCATGCAAAAGCCTTAGTCGAAGCCGAGTCATTGAACATAATGAAGCGTCAAGCATAACCACACAAAAACATAAACATCCAGTCTCGTTATACTTATGTCATATAATATCCATGGCAACAATTTTAGCTGGCAAGATACATGAGAAAAAAAGTATAAGACAGAAGAATATTTCCAGAGTTCCTACCACCTCCTGCACCCTTGTGGAAAAAGAAAGTGTTTGTATATATAAACACTACTAGCCAAACATGGACAATTGCATAATGTCGTAGTTTCATTTGAACTATGAGAAAAACTAGCACGTGCGACGACTTTCTAGTATGTTAACGTCGAACAATATTTTCTGTCTCTAACAATTCTAACAGATAAATCAAGACTTATTCATACATGTTGCTGGATGAACAATACAAATGGATTAAAGAAGAAACAGATTGAACAGCTCGCACATTCGTTAACCACAAGAAAACAAGCATAGTACAGTAAAAATTATGAAAGTAACTTGCTACCACAATAGTAAAGTGCAAGTGGGAAAATACCAAAAGGTAGAAGACGATACTTGCGGAAGAAATATACATAATTCATATCGTAATTGTGATAAAGAATAAAGAGAAAACCAAATATATTTTACGGCAGCAGGTAAATCTTTACGGTTAGAGTAATTACCAGATAACCCCTAAAAATAGCTTGTGTCTTCGTAGCAGCTTCCTCAAGCCTCAATTTCTCAGTATCCTCGGGTAAGGTAAGACATGTATTTTGTTCATCTTCATTTTGCTTCATAGAAGGGAGACTCACCTCATCAGTGACCCCTCCTCTATCAAGGTTTGAGTCCTCTTTTATTCCACCAGCAACTGGCTCAGATATCAAAGGCGGAGGTACAGACAAACCAGATAATGCTGCGTTGCTGGAAATTACTGAAGCTTTCTCATTTGAAGATTTCTTGAAAGAAAGAAATATAAAGTTTAATAACTTATTAGAAATTACATGAATAAAATAATCCCCAAAAAGAGAGGTAAGCTGCATGAACATGTAATACATGTGGAAAATCCTTCTCAAAAGAAAATATTCTTTCCATGTGACTCAATTCAAGTTTATTGCATTATGATGATAATATCGCTTTCCTGGTTGCAGCATGTCACCAGTGACCATAGGCATTAACATTAGGGCAGAAGACAAGGTTTATTTTGAATGGTATTCACAACAGTAATTAGATAGCTCGCCCTATGGCTTGCCTTAAAAGAAGGTCGACTTTCCTAAAAAGGTACTACCATGGCTTACACCATACAATGGTTTTAACATTAAGGGCAACAATATTACATTTCTCAATATAAACCTTTTCACTTCAATTCTAGAAGGATCAAATTGTAGCTAGCAAGTTTTGAATACACAAAATATAAAAAATGAACGACCAAATTTACACAGGCATATATAAACAAAAGGCATAACCAAAGCAACTTCAATTTGAAACAAAATTGAATCGTCTATCTTACTTTTGATGTGCTAGATTTGGAAGACTTTCTCCCTGCCAGCAAAGACCTGAACCATTTTCCAGGAGATTTTCCCATAGTAATAAGTCTGATGTTTGACGCCTACAATGTAAGAACAGTGTGATAGAAAGCCTGGAAGTTTCAAAGGACGCAATATCAGGTAAGCACATGCAAACTTGCAGCAATAAGTAGGCATACAAGTAATATAATCCCTTAATGTGGTTTAAAATGTTCATTTATGGTTTCTTTTTCCCGGAACCAGAGCACAATAGTGCTTCTGCATATAGTACTTCAGGGAAGCGTTTGAGAGCTGGAGCCTTTGGAAAGTTGATAGCTCCATCAGGAAAATATGGAAGATGATACCTGCAGCCATTTCTTGGACTATCTGGAACGAAAGGAATAGAAGGTGTTTTGATTGGATGTCAACTGCTGTCCAGTCTCTCAAAGCTGTTTGCCTAGTTTATTTATTTAGTTGGGCTTATCTAGCCCCTGTAGATTCTCCTGTTAGCTATCTAAACTTTGTTAGCTCCCTAGTACTAAGCTGATTTTCTTTGCCTTTTTGTATTGGAGCTAACAATTTTTACTACTTTTGTAACTATTCTGCATCTTCTTGATGCCATCAATGAAACCAATTACTTCATCAACAAAAATAGTGCTTCTACATATACAAGTGTGAAGTAGCATAATGGAAGTTTAGATTTCTGACACAAAGCCTACCATCAGTGATCAATTTAGTGACTTCAAAGAGGATTCATAGTCAATATATCCTTTTTTTGAAGGACCTAGAGCCTAATGGGGTTATCGACATGCCTATAAAATGAAAGAAGAAAAGCATAAGAAGTTCCTGAAAAACAAGTGAAAAGGCCATGTTATATTTTCACGAATTCAGCACCTATCCAATGGAAGAGAAGAGAATTAGATGCTTCGCAAATTCGATGAGTGTAAATGTGTAATAGAGAAACTTCCTTCCTATAAGGTTGTCCCTTCCTCTTTTGTGGTTTGTTTAGAGCGGGGAAGGGAAAGATTTACATACTCTAAGCCTGGTAGTCACCTATAACACATTGAACAATAAGTTCTTTAACATTATCTTACTTTCCCCACAAGTGAGAAACTACATCTGCAGATCACTTTTGATGATTACTGTTTGACTTCAATAAAAAGGATAAAACTAAAATATAATAAGAACTCTTACGGGCCTGGAGCATATTTAATTAAAGCTGCCCAAGCTTCCGTCAGAAACAGTTGGATCAGGATATCAGATTTTGTGCTCAAATGAGTACCATTTTATACTATAATTATCCACGGAACTATATATTTTACTCTAAAACTCCTTAATCACAGTTGATCAGGTAGGATTTCATATATCCAATTCACTGACGAGAGGCAGAGACAAATTTCAATAGCAACAGTTAAGAAGTTTCATTGTCTCAGTATTGGACTATACAGTGTTGTCGAAGACACGCTTAAGCCCTGAAGCAAGGTGCAAAATGTGTTGAGCGCGCCTCACTTAGCAGGCGTTTCGGAGTCGTCATCAAGGCTCTAAAGCATACTTTTCCTCGTGAATGAGCATAATCATGAAGAGGCGCATAATAATCAATTGATATTTCACTTTATCGTAATTCTTTTTTATTTCTTTGTCCATATATATGTTATTTATACTTAAAATTATTAGTCTTGGACTACACATACATATTTGTACTTTTTCTCTAGTTGCATCTTTCTTCTTAAGGTCCAAGCTTTATATGCGCTTTGCACCTTTGATAACATTGCTATAGATAGAAAGGTTCATAGTTCATTTCAATGGGGGACTGGGATATCAAAGATCCTCATCAACTAAACCTAGTGCTTTTTCAAACTAAGAAGCATCTGTCAATTTCCAAAGTTCCAAAGAAGCATCTGTCAATTTCCAAAGTTCTGTCAAACTAAGAAACCTAGTGCTTTTTTTATGAGCTGCCAATCAAACTATGATTCTACCAGAAGCATCTGTCAATTTCCAAAGGCTTCCATCTCACACCAAAGTTCAATCAGATCATATTAAGACACACACCATGTATAAGGCTAATCCTGCTCTTTATTCTCAAGATCCTTCTAGTTGAAGAATTATCATTCAAATAAAAAAAAGCTATTTCCCGCATTCTCAAAACACATACTGCTATAACTCTTTGTTAATCTATCTCTTCAGTTTTGATAAATACTTAATTCATGATCCTTCTATAGCCTACCAATTGAAAACACAACACAAATGGATAAATTAGAAGACTAAAAGGTGATTGTTTTATGGCAGTGACCGTGCTAGAATGTGTACACATGGACTATTCGGGGTACCTGCTATCTCCCACGAGCAAGGGTACCATATAACTCTGACCGCCAAGGCTTAGGCATATAGAAAGAAATCACCTAGTGTGGGATTTGAAATTTTTACCTATATATTTCTGAAATTTAGCAAGTGTAGCCATATCTGAAAATTAAATTTCAAAAAAAAGGCAAGTAACACCCTATAGCATAAAACCCTATCACCAAATCACTTCAGGCATATCTTTGAGGATACCCAATTAAATCAGAACCCCAAAAGCAACAATGTGAAAACAATTAAAGTGTACACAGTAACCCTAGCACGTATAAGTAACATATATTACTAATAATATCTAAAACAATGACAATATCACAACAATGTAGTTCAGGTTTAAACATTAGCTTTAACGTAAGCTCAAGAAGCCAACATTTTAAAGGACCATTTAAAGTACATTGGATCTACAACTTACCTCAACAGAACAATATTGTAACTTCAACAAACACCCTTCTTTAGCTGCGAAAAAATAAAAATGGATTCAACATAAGAACAGCAAAAAATTAAAAGGGTCAAGAGAAAAAGTTCAGAAAAGAAAAGGGGGAAAAAAAAGGCAGCTAAAGAAAACAAACTTACTTACTGAAAGATCTGAAAAAGAGTTTTGAGAAATGCTATTTAGGAGAGAGGTTTCACATTCACCATTTTTTTCATCTTGAAAGAAGAATAGAGAGCCAAACGGCACTCAACAAGAAGCAGGGTAAAAAAAAATTGAAAACACCTGGAAAATTGGTACACTACAGTACTACTGCCTCTGTATTTGTTTTTGCCTGTTTCAGTTTTCAAGATCTTGGAAATTACCCAAAATGCTAAAAACTGAATGCTGTCTTCCAAAGTGGTTGCATTGGGCTTAGTTGGGGGGTTTTGTTGGATCATTACTCTCTATAGCTGTAGCCCAAATGATTGAGGTCTCAGATTTATAAAAATAGCACAACTAGCCAGTTTTCGGACTAATCATTCAAAAATAGTCAATATTTGCAAAGTCATTATAAAATAATCACTATTTAGCTGCAACACCGAAAGTTCCAGCATCATATACTGGAGATCGGTGCACATGTGTATGAACTTCCAGCATATTATGCTGGAACTCCAACACGCGGAAAGTTCCAGCATAATATACTGGAAATTTGGGTGCCTGTGTATGAACTTCCAGCATATTATGCTGGAACTCCAACACGCGGAAAGTTCCAGCATAATATACTGGAAATTTGGGTGCCTGTGTATGAACTTCCAGCATATTATGCTGGACCTAGGGCTGTGCACGGATCGGATTGGATCGGATTTAGCACATTTCGGATTCGGATTTCGGATTTCGGATTCTAGAAAATGCAATCCGAATCCGATCCGAATTATATCGGATCGGATTCGGATTTTAAAGTTTGGATCGGATCGGATTTCGGATCGTAAATGCCTCAATGTTGCAAACTAATATGTATATTTTCTTTGTAAAAGAGGCAATGCATTAAGAAAAATTCATGTTTATACAATTATGAGAGTACTATGGCGCCAATATAGCTAACTCTAGCAATTGTAAAGGTAATAACTTGGAGGAAGATGTAAAGAAAGTACTGACTATCCGAAATTAAAGTATAGTATTTATACATTGCCTAATAATTTCGGATTTCGGATCGGATCGGATTAAAATATACCAATCCGAATCCGATCCGAAATCCGAAATTTTTATAAACACAATCCGAAATCCGGTCCAATCCGAAATCCGAAATCCGAAAGTGAATGGATCGGTTCGGATTTCGGATATCCGATCCAAATGAACAGCCCTAGCTGGACCGCTATATTATACTAGAACTCCAGTATATTAGGTTATAGTATTTTCCTGATTTTGAACAATGTTTTCGTTCGTATTTATCTTTACATGAAAAGTGGCTAAATTTCGATTATTTTTTAAACTGTGGCTATTTTTGAATGACAACTTGTAAATCAGACTATTTTTAAATTTCTTCCCTCAGATTTTGGCCCAATATTGAAACTTGAACAAACCTGTTATAATCACCAATTCAAGGGGGGCAAGTGTACAGATACCTACCTTCAAGGATGCTATTTAGAGACTAGCAGTATTTATTTTGTTCTGATATTTTAAACTAAAAATCTTAACTTCAGGACAATTTAAGAAACTTTTATCCCGAAATACTAAAAAACTAAAATTTAAAACACACTAGCTAATTCATAAAGAGCAACCCATTAAAGTGACTACCTAGTATCATTTCTACCAATTATTCAAGAAGTGTTGATTTATGAAACTGATATAGAGAGAGAGTTAGTAATGTAGAAGTGACATACAAGATATTTTTATATCATAAAAAAATTAAATATTAGAAGATTCTACGGACTAAATTAAAGTTGCTCTCTCAATAATTCGAGAGTCCTTTATTTTCTTTTTTCTTTCTTTTATTCTCCTCCCATTTGATTTCCCTTTGACCCTTCTTGTTGAAGTTATTGTTATGTTGGTAACTCAAACCCACAATCCTAGAATTATAGGTGAAGGGTGTTAGATCATCGGAGCAACCTCTTTTATTTTTTTTTATTTTTTTGTGGGGTGCGTCAAACTCGTGCAGTGATGAAACGCATAGGTGACGCGCAAGAGCCCAGATAGCAAGCTACCTGAATGGACTCTTCCCTTTAAAAAATTGAGCTAATATCGTATGAGTTGATGACTCGTATATAAAATATTAAAATAATAACTATAAACACTACACTTGATCTTAGACAAAAAGCCGAGGACGAAGAGTCTTCAATAGTTAGACTTTTGAGGATTACTTGTCCAATTCATGTTGCATGTCCTTGCTTGGACTTCAATATTACAACTTTAAATCGAATTATAATGCCACGAGTTTGCATTTAGTGATTCTTCAAACAAGATTATGAGTTGAGTTTTTTATATTTATGTAAAAGTGTTGCTGGAACATAACAGTGAAAGAGAAAATTGAAAGTTTTTATATAAAAGTGGATCCAAAAGTGAAGATTGTATAGGGTAAAATCGGCCCGCATTAAATACTCGTATAACGGAGCGACATGTGGAACCGGAGATAGATGAAAAGCGAGACAAGCGGAAACTAAGACCGGGGGCAACAGCTTCGGTTGGCACCAGGAAGCCCGAAGGGAACTATAGTTAATGAAGACAAACGAATGCCCACAACCCGATAGCATTGAATGGAGAATATTCTGCAGTATTAAATACACAGTTCGTTATAGAGAATTTTTGCATTCATAGCCTGCCGTTACACATTATTCAATGGCCCTCATAATTGTCATTTAAGAGGGAGTTTATCCTTGGACCTTGTTTCCTATGTGCTACTATAAATAGTGAGTTCAACCGCCATTGTAAGAGACAAGAATTTTCTGATAAACTTATGTTATATACTATTCAAGTGCTCAATAATACTTTATTCCTTGTCTACTGATATTTGTATTACTGCATTCGGAAGCTCTACTCTCCAAACCAAGCTATCTGCTGCCTTATCTCGATTTCAACGCTAAGTCTTGCATTTTATTTTATTTATTTATCATTTTGAGATCAAATCGATTTGTTTATCTATAAACCACGTTATAAATTCAACTGTAGTATTTTATTGTTAAACAGTTTGACACCGACCGTGGGGCTTAGATAGTTGCGTAATAGGATTGATCATTTCATCTATTACTAAATTGCTTAATTATTTGTTTCTTAGCGAAAAATCGTAAAAAATGGCAGATAACGATGTCAACATCACGCACAACGTTGAGGCCCAAGGAAATCAGCCTCAACACGAAGATTCGATCAGTGATACCCACAAAGAGGGGGATAAAGGAACGTCGGTCCATGGCGGGCAATATCCACGTCATGTTCAGGAGGCAACTCCTGATGATGCTGAAGACGAGCACATCGCGGAATCATTGAGAATCCTGAGGGAACAACAAAAGGCTATTATGGGATATCTCTCGCGGCAAGATCTAGTCATGATAGACTTGAGGAAATCGTTGTCGGGTGCTTTCAACAACGCAAATGGAAGAGGTCCAGTTCCTCCCTATGCTCCAACAAACTAAACATCACAAAGGGTTGATAAAAATACCTCGAAGGGTGAGGTCGGCTTCAACAGGGCCGAGGGAACGACAACATCTGTTAATAATAACGAAAATGACCCCTTTAAACTCGAACTCATGTGGTTTATGAGAGAAATAAACGCCGAATGGATCAAATCCCATGCGCACCGCTAGTGATGAAAGGACCGAACTTAAAGAAATACACTCAATTGTCGTTCAAATCAAGCGCGACACCGAAGTTAATCCCGAAGCAATTCAAAATGCCATACATGCCAAAATATGATAGGACCTTGGGTCCTCAGGAGCATATCACCACCTATACAACAACTGTGAAAGAGAACGACTTAGCTCCACACGAGATTGTGTCAGTTTTGCTGAAGAAGTTAGGGAGACCCTCACGAAGGGGCCCCTAACATGATATTCACTTTTACCTTAACACTCAATAGATTCCTTCGAGATGCTCACAGATTCTTTTATCATGGACTATGCCGGGGCCAAGAAGGTGCAGGCCCGAAAGGCTCACATATTCAGAATTGTGCAAGGAGAGTCCAAACTGTTGTAGAGTTCCTGACCATATTTCAGAAGGAAAGGAGTTTGCTACCGGTCGTGCCAAATGAATGGGCAGTTGAGGCATTTATTAAGGGGTTGAATCCGAGGAGCTTTGACGTTTCCCGAAATTGAAAGAAAGTTTTCTCAAGTTCTAGGCAACAACATGGGAGGATGATTTCGACGCAAATTGACGGTCTACTAAAGGTCAATATTTGCCCTACAAAAGGGCCGAAGGACGCGGCAAAGATTTCTGGTCTACAGACAAGTTCGCAACCGATAAGAGAGGCAGTCGTGGCCAGAACAACAGATCGTTGCAGGATAAAGAGACGTCAGGTTCCTGGGATTCCACCTACCCCAGACTCTCCGAGTACAATTTCAACATCAATATGGTGGACGGGGTATCGGCGATGAGGAACATTAAGGAACCACGGTTCACGAGACCGATGAGATCCGACCCTAGTTAGAGGGATCCTAACCAATGGTGTGAATATCATGGGACCAAAGGCTACTAGACTGAGAACTACCGGCATCTGCCCGAGGAGGTGGAAACATTGCTGAAAAATGGATATCTCAGAGAGTTCCTTAGTGACCAGGCTAAGAATAACTACGGTCGCGGCTGGATAACGCGGAACCCTCAAAGACAGGAGAAGACCCTTTTTCGTCTGACGATTAACATGATTTTCGGAGGAAACGAGATCAATGGTGTAACCTTCTCATCCGTAAAAAGACAAATGTATTGGTAACCCAATGCATAAGACTCCGAGAAGTCGCCGAGGACGATATAACCTTCACAGAAGAGGACGCATATGGACTCCTACTACCACACAACGATGCCCTGGTAATTTCCTTTAATGTTTTAGATTTTAAAATTAAACGTGTTTTGGTGGACCTAGGGAGTTCAGCTAATATTATCCAATGAAGAGTGCTGGTACAAGCCAAGCTAACCAGAAGCATCATTCCGACCACAAAGATCCTCGTCGGGTTCAACTTAGCAAGCATGACAACCCGCGGGGAGATTCTGCTTCCCATAAATGCCGAAGGGGTAATGAAGACGACCTTGTTTGAAGTAGTAGACGGCGATATGAGCTACAATGTTATTCTTGGAAAACCATGGCTACACGAGACAAAGGTTGTGCCATAAACTTCTAAAATTCCCAACTCCAGAGAGAATTAAACAAATAAGAGGAGATCAACCGCCGGCAAGGGAGATGAATGCGATACTCGATTTCGGATAGCAAAGGGAATGAGCGTGTGACATAGTGATAAGTGGGGATTTTGACTAATTATTTGCGTCCTTTGACTTTCGTTTTAGTTCAAAAATGTCTAAAGGTATTCTCGAAAACTGATGAAATATGCTTACTTGCAGGAGTATTGAAAAACAAGCCAACGTGATAAAATTCAACTCAAGAATGAGTGTTTTTTAACTAGGATAAAACTCAAGCAAAAAGGCTAATGTGCGGACCGCAGAATTCTGTCTGCGACCGCAGAACGTGAAGAAAATTTAATAGTCCTGTAATACAAAGCGCGGACCGTACAATAATTGTGCGGCCACAGAAATCAAGGTTCAGAGAGTTGGAAATTCAAGACCATCAAGATTTGCGCAAAAAACTATAATTGTGCGGCCGCAGAAATCAAATGTTCGTCCGCACTTAGAATTGTGCGATCAACAGAACTCAAGAAGTGCAGCCACAGTTCAGAATTGTGCGGCCGCAGAAACCACTCTTGTCAAGAGCTGCAGCAAAACGCGGCTCGCACACAGAATTGTGCGGCCGCAGAACCTCCGAAAGGGCATTTTTGTCCGAAAATTTCAGTTGTGTAAAAATATTCTTTTTTGACGAAATTAGGTTAAGTTTTGAATACCTGAAAGTTTTAGCATTTTTTTTTGCTGTTTTAGGCAACTTTATCATATCTTGTTGATTTTACATTGGATTTTCATCTCTTTATCATTTAATATGAGTTTAATCATCTTTTCTTCTTTATTTTCTTCATCACCCACTATGAGTAGCTAAATTTCTAGTTAGGGTTGTGACCCAACCTTAGTGTGGGTACCTAATGGGTGTTTGATTTAGGGCTTATTTATGGTTGGGTGTATAATATTAAGCCTAGTTCTTGCTATAATTGTAGAATTAATGGTTGCAAACATTGATTCAAGCCTATTTGACTTAGTCTCTACTTGTGAAAGAGAGACTTAGTCTAGAAAAATTTGGCTAACAAGAAATTGGGATGTGTTGATACCTAATCTTTCCTTCATATATATATATATATATATATATATATATATATATATATATATATATATATATATATATATATATATATATATATATATATATATATATAGTGCATATGCACCATCACTTGATTTATAAACATATACAAGCATTTTTCATAATTTTCTATAATTTTTAAAGGCTTTTAATCAATTTATTCCTACATTTTTATTATATAAATAATTATTAATTGCATCACAAATAATTTTTAGGATGATTTTATCATCTAACCTCATCAGTTATATTTATATTAAACTTTAAATATTTTTTGATGTATTTTGTTATAATTAGATTTGCATCCTTAAGCTAAAATTGCATATTTTGCAACAATAGCCCATATATGTGCATATTTACATTACTTATACGAAAAATGACTTTTTATATTTTTATAATGTTAAGTAATTATTTTAAATCATTTTCCATACACAAGTGGTATTTGTTATTTATCAATTATTTTCTATAAATTATTTATTTGTTAAAACGGGTATTTAAAATCTAGCCCCTAAAATTCCCAATTTCTGACCAACCCTCCAGCCCAGTTACCTAAATAGTAGCCTAATTACCTTAATCCCAATCCATAACCCCCTAACCTAGTCCGGAGCCGACCCAACTCTGCCTAAATCCCAGCCGTTGATCACAAATGATCAACGACTCACAAACAACCCCGCCTTTTTCTTATATCCCCATCTCCAAACCCTAGAGACCATAACACCCAGCCCCGCCATCTCTATATACTCTCAAACCTTCATCTTCTTCCGTCAAACCCTAGCGCTGTCATCCCAAATCTCTCTGATTCCAACCCAAGAATGGAATCAATCCACGATTCCCTTACCTTATTTACCCCTCCTCCCTTCTGAATACCCGTTTTTGGTATTACATAATTGTTGACTAATATGGCAAGAAGATCTTGTAAGAATCGAACCAAAAATTGGTTCAAATCCTTAACTTGTTGTTTATTCCGTTTGTGTTCATCACTTGCTCTTTGTAAGTAAGATTATTTTTCGTATCTTTCACTGATTCGTACTTAACCCTGAAGTTAGGGTTTTCAGATCCTCTTTTGGTTCGAACCAAAACTGGTTCAAACTTTGATTTTCAGTAATATCCCGTCTATATTCGTTCTATTATGCATAAATCTGCCTATTTTTGTCGATTTCTTTTACTTACCCTAAATTAGGGTTTCATACCCTTTCCATTTTGAACCAGATCTGGTTCGATTATGTGTTTCTTTTGAATAATTTCCTGTCTATGTTCATCGCATGCAATATGTATTTGATTGTCTTTATTTTCTGCCGATTTTGTGGGGTTTACCTAAAAACTAGGGTTCCAAAATTCTTTCTTCTTTACTGATTGTTTGAATTAATTACTTTCCATGTTTATGTGTTTTGTTCCTACACTATTTAAACCCCTTCCCCTTTCTCTTTTAGGCCGACTCGAACTATCAATACTCTCACTGAAAACTTAGATTTTAATTCTAATTCTCTTGCTCGTTTGTTTCTGGTCTTGGCCGACTAAAAGCCAAGGCCAATTGATTATGGACTTGACTATTGTGGTGCATTTTCTTGATTTCCTACCTAACTGGTAAGACATTATCCCTTGTCACTTTATGTTCCCATAATCTGTGTTGTTCGACCCATCATGTTTAGATTCTGAGCATGATTCTACCACTTTTATGTTTCTATGAGTTCATCTAGTCTCATAATTGATATTGTTAATTGGTTATTTTTAATTAATATGAATCCTCTTAGAGGTTAACTTAATGTCTTTTAATTTGTCTCATGTATGTTGTTTGCTAGTCCTGAACTTGTTCTGAATTTGGCATCTTTTGGATAGCATTAATATGTTAATTAGTAAATTAGTCCTGAATCTTTGAAACTTGTATTATTATTAAACTTCTTGTTCTGTCGTTCACATGCCCTGCTAACTTGATTTCCAATGTGTCTTGCACCCCTTTGGACTCATGTGGTAATATGACTGTCTCCCTTGATATTTTTCCTAAATATTTTTGTGATTAAACAAGGTTGTCCTAAAATGCCATCATGTACACTTAGCTTAACCATGGCCTTTTCTGTCTGTGACTTGTTTAAAACTGTGTACTTTGCAAACCTGGCCAATATGTTTTCTTAGTGCAATTATGCCCACAAATTCTATGTTTTAAACTCTATTATGATGGTTTTCTTCTAAAATCAACTCTGTTTTAAATACGTCCCTGCCTCCTTTTATATGTTGCTACTTTTAAACTCCTACCCTTAAGCCCTTTAGGTTCTATCCTCAACCTCCCCAATGTGAGCACTGTTCAGGGTCCATGTGAGACTCTTGTGAACTCTGAGACATTGGGGTTTGGTTCTTAATCTCCTTTGAATTATTTCTAAGCATTTGTTCTGGTGTGAGCATTGCCCTGGGTCCTTGAGGCCCTTGGAAAATTTGACACACTGGAAACCTGGTTCTATATGTGCTATGGGTGAATCACTCACCACTGACTATTCTGTACCTGTGAATAAGCCTCGAAGTTGAAATGGTTTGAAGGCCTGGTTGCCCAGGTGTATTTGGGACTAATAAAGGCTCTCTATAGTTTATTTCATTACTCTTATGTAATTCGTTTACTAATTTGGTCTGTAATAACGTTGTAGTAAAAGAATTCAGGGGTGTTTAGTAAAATCCGGAGGCTTTCTTATTTTCTTTTGTTAAACTGGGTAGAAATCCTGCCTATAGGGTTTCATTTATGTTGTTGATTCTGCTCATTTTGTCAAAACCGTATAAGTTCTATATTGTGTTTAGAAATCTTGCCTATAGGATTTTCATTGGTGATGTTGATTTTGCTTGTTTTGTTAAAATCGTGCAAGTCCTATATTGTGTTTACATATTAGAAATCCTGCCTATAGGATTAACATTATGATTTGTTAGCAATCCTGCCTATAGGATTAATATTACAACTTTGTTAGAAATCCTGCATATAAGATGCATTAATTTGTCCAATAAAGTGTGTTAGCAATCATGCCTATAGGACTAATATTTGACTCAACTGTTTTCTAGCAATGTGTCTAAATTTCTGACCATATACTATTTAATTAGAATTCATGCCTATAGGATTAAAGTCAATTCAATGCTAGAAATCATGCCTATAGGGTTAAAATCAGTTCAAATCTAGAGATCATGCCTATAGGATTTTAATCAGTTCAATAATTAGAAAGCATGCCAATAGGATTAAAAGGAAATTCAAGGTTATGAATCATGTCTACAGAGTTTAAATCAGTTCGCACTTAGAAATCATGCCTATATGATGACATTCATCATACTCGTAGAAGTTACGCTTATAGAGTTGATTCTGAATATAATCGTCACTGTCAACCACTTAGACAATATGCCTATAGGATTTAATAATTGTTACTGTCTGAAGTGCCCAGATGTTGTACTAAATAAAATTAGTAGGCAAACGATAGGCCCTAATACACATATTGATGAAATTGTTTCTGTATATCACTGCTCGCCTATTTTCTCACCTAGATATCCTGCATATAGGATTCTGCAATTAATAAAGCTTGCTAAATCAGTTGCGTGCATTTGTTGTTTATGTGTGGAGGTCAATATGAGCCCATATCTGTTTTTATCTGAAAAGTCCTAATTGTTTTGCTTGTCGCCTAGTATTTTACAATTTTGAGCAGCTTAGGCTTAGTCTAGAACCATCCTAAATAAAAGTCCTAATGCCTCCAGGACCATAGGTAAGGGACGGGTAGTGCACGCATAGGAAACGAACTAGAATCAATTTGAGCGCTTTAGGTAACAACTTAAAGATAATAGTTGGGTAGTAGGAGATGATAGTTTGTGCCCACTGGATAATATGAGTAACACCCCCGTCTTGGGGGAAGTTATGAAATATTATTTATGTTGCACGGGGTGATCCTATAGGCTAAAAAATTTAGGAACCTCCCCATCTTTATTAAATAGTTTCTTCGCTTTCCTATATTAATTCGCTTAATTTAAGTTCGGCCAGGGCCCACCGTTGTGGACCTCGAGGGGTGCCTAACACCTTCCACTCAAGGTAATTTGAGCCCTTACCCGATCTCTGGTGATGCAAACTGGTATAATATGAGTTATCTGCTTCAGGTTCCCTAACGCACCTTAATCCGTTAGGTGGCGACTCTAACATCCAATTCCTTTTCCTACCCTTTCAAAAAGGAGTTGTCAAAATGTCGAAACCCAATTTCGGGAGAAAAAAGGGGCGCGACAGGATGAACTCAAGAGATTGATAGTCCCAATTAAAGGGTTGAACCTAGAGATAGTAAAACCCAGCCTAAGCATTTATCAATTGTTTTTTGCAATACCCATTTGGACTTCAGAAAGCCAAACTGGGCAAAACCCCTCTCTTACCGAGAGATACTGAGTGGGTAATTATTTGTTGATTGCTATAGTACACCCCGACCAATGAAACTCTCTCTAAAGCCCACCACCCGTTAGGCAAACACCTAGGTGAAATGTAAAGCCCTAGATCTTTTACATACTTGAAAAACAACAACAAAAATATTATTCCCTAGTTTGGTATTTTACATTTGCAAACCGTAGCATAATTTAGAAGTAGACTCAAAATAAAGTTTTTGGAAGTGCAACTTAGACACTTTAGGCGTTTAGTCCAAGTATAGACCTAATCCCATTTATGCTCCCTGTGGATTTGATCCCGACTTCTAGTTGGGTAATTATTATTGCAATCGACCGCTTCACAACCTGTTACACCCCATGTTTTTGTACGTGAGAGTACATCGTAAGTCAATTGATGTAAGCTCAGAAATAAGATTCTATTTGATGGAATATAAAGTAAGTTAATCATGTTACGTTGGAGGTTACAAATATTTAAGATCATGAATAACGAGTACCAAGAGGGTTGGAAAGCTTAGAAGCTAAACCAACTGAAGAGAATAAGTTTCGTCAAAAGTCGACCAGTTTGGAATGTTATAACATGTACTTTAGGGTGAGACTATGGTTAATTAAATTATAAGGAGGTTATGCTATGAGTTAATTTTGTCATATGATAGTCGTGTGCTACGTTTTGAAGTCAAGCAAGTTTTGGAACAAAAGTTGGAATAGGTCTTCACAAGTTACATTCATAAATTTGTTGAAACTTAGGTCGAATGTAGATGCACTTTTCTCCCAATATACTTATAATTAGGGGATGATATACCTATAAAATTTAATCTCTAAAAGTCTAGTTTGCAATGCATTAAACCGTTCATCGATATGACGTAGGCGTAGAGAGATATTTTAGGTTTTGCGAGAATACGCAGACATCATATATGACAAGTATGTGGATCACTAGAGCTTTTTAAGCAATAGATTTCATGTGTTATATGATGTCATATTGGTACATATTACATACCAAATAGAAGGTCTTGGAATGTAGTTTCCAACGCTATTAACCGTTAATTCATACGACATCGGGATAAAATGATATAAGCATCGGAAGATGGACCAATCCTAAGGTGCCAAGCTAGCACCTCTTTGACTTTTTCCAAAATAGATATATATGTGTCTTAGGTCGGCTTTTTCTTCATATTTCAGCATAAAAAGACCATATAACACCCATAAACATAACCTCAAGCTATGTTCTAGGGTTTCAAAGAATATTATCATTCCGGGCATGAAATCGAGAAGCAATAACATTAAAACGATCCCTACGACGTAAGTGTCATTATACCACCTCTCCTTTTTCGTTGTAGTTAGAGTTTTGGAAGTTACTTCATAGTTAAGAAACGTCTAATATCTGTATTTAAGTGCTTAAATATCAAGGAAGGTTGATAAATGTGTTTCCTAATAGTTAGAACTCACGGGACGGTGATCGGAAGCCATGGGTTCGAGATATTTGACTTGTAGCGGACTGTTTTGTGTTGATGTTGGGCTGCGTGTTTTACTACTGTTTTGTGTATTTTTGGAGGAGGAAGGGTGTGGATAAACACCATATATATGTAGGGTTGTGAGCTGGTCGTTCATTGTAACATTTCCGGGTCGTTTGACACGACTACGGTGGTCGTCTTATGTGTGAAGTGATTAGGTTGTGTGTGGACTGTTTTGGGAGGCTCAATATGATTATTATTGATGTTGTTTGGGCTGTTAGGTGATTGTTTTGACTTGTGTGAAGTCATATAAATAGGGGAGGTGCTGTCCGTTTCATCGTAAAATAGGTTGTGGTCGATACATAATAGTTATGGCGCTTAAACGATAACAATAGTGTCGTTTCTCTTATTGTAGATTAAGGAGTTGTGACATTTGTGTAGCTTGATGTTGGGACAGTATATGCAAGGTATGTGAGTCTATCCTTTTCCTTCTTTTGCACGACTCCGATTGTACAAAATGCAATGAACGAGCTTCCAAAGATACTCTACTCTTAGAAGCTAGCAGTACTTATATTGTTTCCCTTCTTATGGAACAATTGATGTTGAGGTTGCTTCTCTTATTCTTATTCTCAATGTTGTTGGTACTTCCTGATTCTTATAAGATTCTCGATGAAGAGTTAGCCCTAATAATGTTTACGGAGAATATCGACCTTACGTCACTCCGAAAGGTTCAGAATATGATTCCAATGAGTCCAGCATGCAGTATATATATGTATCTATTTTACTCTACCGAGCCGCGCTATAGTCGGCCGGGTATGGCACCTATTGTGCAACCACTGATCAGTTGGGTTTACCGAGTCCTCTTTGAGGCCGGGTATGATATGATAATGATGATGCCCACAGAGGCGAATGTTCTATGATGATGATGATTCCCACAGAGACGGATGTTTTAAAAGATTATGTATATATATGTATCATGCATTTCATGTTACTGTCTCTTAGAAGCACTCAGATGTTACAGGTGGTATCTTCTCTACCTCTCTTTACATTATTGTTCATATTTATATTGACCAGCCTTACATACTCAGTACTTTATTCGTACTGACGTCCTTTTATTTGTGGACGATGCATGTCGTGCTGCAGGTCCTGATAGACATGTAGACACAACTCTCCCACCATAATAGGCTTTCCAGTTCATCGGTCATAGGCGAGATCCCTTCTCCGGACTTGCCGTGGTCTTGGTATGCATTTTTGTTATAGATATTATGGGTATGTCGGGGCCCTGTTCCGGCTATGTTGCATTACTTATGCTCCTTTAGAGGCTCATAGACAGGTGTCAACTCATGTATAGTTTGGTATGCCTTGTTGGATAATTTTTGTTGTATAGTCTTTCATGGCAGCGTTGTAGCTCGTACCTTTTATGTAGTTTCTTAGCAATCTTGTCATCCCATGTGATGTATGTTCATGATCAATATCTACCATTTATATTGATCTCGTTATCCCTTAAAGATAATAAGAAGGTTAGATAAAATGTACGTTGGTGCTCGGCAAGTATGGCCCGGGTGCTAGTCATGATCCTCCAGTTTGGGTCGTGACAAACTTGGTATCATAGCAGGTCTGTCCTAGGGGTTGTCTATGAGCCATGTCTAGTAGAGTCTTATTTATGGGTGTGTTGTGCACCACACTTATAAGAAAGAGGCTACATGGCATTTAAGATTGTTACTCTTTCTTCTTACTCTAGATCGTGTGGTAGAGCTCAATCGTAAGAACTCAATTTCCTCAATTCTATCTTATTTATAATACGACGATGCTACATCTTGAAATATGGGTGGTAAGATATTGCAATGTGGCTGTGGAAGAGTTGAGTCAGAGGAACTCAATTTTGCATCATGCTTATGATGAGTAAATGTGAGGGCTTCAGCAGATCATGTGTCTACTAAGATCTGTTAGTTTCTTAATAAGGAGCTCCAAGGAAAGAATATCTATCTACCCATATGGTAAAAAGAAACAAGAGAATCAGAAGGTAGATACGAGTTTTAGCAAGTAAAAGAAGCAAGATAAAGAAGGGTACGAGGTACCTAGTTAATAAAGATTATCAGTATTTATAATTCTGGCAGAGAAATATAAGCATTTTTAGTTACTTTCAACGGTAACAGAGATATCTACAATTGTCCATACCAATCTCAATTATGCCCTATGGGAGCTAACTGAAATAATTTAAGAGAAGGATAGGATATCAGGATCCAGCTGGGGTTAGAGTAACCGAAAATTATGGATAGATTGTTATCATTATTTAACATTTTTGAAGGGTAGTGCAGAACATGGTAATAGTTCTCATTTGGAGATAGCCATATGGTCACTCTAGAATAGAACAATCAGATGTGAATACTAGAATATTCAGAAATTTCAGAAGATAGGCACTAGGATCCTAGAAGGGATAAATATTTGCCCTAGTATGACTTCAGCCGCCAAAAAAAAGAAAAACAGAATGTTAGGCGTCCCGAAGAGCCAATGATATGAAGCAGGGGGAGCTAAGTGTGAAATAACGTCATGTT
>MDKH01138746.1:0-13466 GCA_005239495.1 Nicotiana undulata
TGAAGGAAACCCGTAATTTGGACATTTAAAAGGGGCTGGCAACAGTGATTTCCGCACCTGCGATGGGGGTCGCACCTGCGAAGGCTGGACCGCCCCTGCGGAAGAAGGGCCGCGCCTGCGATGGGGGTCGCACCTGCGAAGGCTGGACCGCAGGTGCACAGTCGCACCTGCGACTGGGAGACCGCAGGTACGGTCACACTAGAAGCAGCCACACCAGCAGTGGATTTTGCTAGTTTTTGGCCCTGCGTGGGGTTCGGGAAGCACCTGGGTCCACCCGAGCCCCCATCCAAATATACCAACAAGTCTGTATTCATGATACGGACTCGCTCGAACTCCCGGAACATGGAAAACAACAACGAAACTCAAAATTCAACCCCCAAACCAAATTGAATCAAAACTAAGAACTTGAAATTCTAGAATTCACTTCAATGCGCCGAACCAGCTTAAACTACTCGGAATGACTTCAAATTTTTCATACAAGTTATAAATGACATGAAGGAACTATTCCTGGTTTGGAATTTCATTCGGACCTCGGGAACATAAAATCACCTTTCAAGCCAAATTTTAAATTCTTTAAAAACCTCAAAACTTCATTAACTCCAATTTTCCTCGTTTTGATCTGAAACCAATCAAATCAAGTCTGTTTCTTACCAAATTTCGCAGATAACTTATATAACACATATTGAACCTGTTTCGAGCGCCGAAATCATAATACGGGCCTGAGAGCACAGGTTTCACATCAAGGTTCATTTTCATAAGCCTTTATTATTTTTATAAAATAATTTTCTTTGAAAACTCATTTCTCGGACTTGGGTCCTCGGAATTCGATTCCGAGCATACGCCCAAGTCCCATATTTTCCTACGGACCTTCCGGGACCGTCGAATCACGGATCCGGGTCCGTTTACCAAAAATGTTGACCAAAGTCAACTTTATTCAATTAATTTATCAAAAATTTAACTCTAAATCAAGTTTTCACATAAAGGCTACGCGGATACGCGCCCGGGCTACGCACGCACATCGAGGTGAGATTAATGGAGGCTTTCGGGGCCTCGGAACACAGTCAAAATTAGATGCACATAAGATCACCCCTTTTTGGGTCATCACATTTTAATTGGGTTTGGGTTAGATTAAATTAGGCTATAATTTAAATAGAAAATGGCTAATTGTTAAATAC
This sequence comes from Nicotiana undulata, assembly GCA_005239495.1. NCBI lineage: Eukaryota > Viridiplantae > Streptophyta > Magnoliopsida > Solanales > Solanaceae > Nicotiana > Nicotiana undulata. Next base: position 1,176 of record MDKH01138746.1, read on the forward strand.
CCAATTAAATAGAAAAATAATTAATAGAAAAATAGCTAATAATTAGATAAAAAAGAAATTAAGGCTAAATAGGTAAAATTAAGGTAATTAACTAGTATTTAAAAATATAAAATGACGGATTATTGAATTAAAATAGCATAAAATGTACAATTAGGCTATAATTGTAAAATTGTTTAAATTATAGCCAAATAATGCTGAATTGGCTAATTTGTGAAATAATAAAATCCTAAAAATGATATATTGAGCTAAAAAATATTTTGAAAGTATTTGTAATGCAATCAATGAATAATTATGGGATATAAAGTACTGAATAAATTAGCCAATAAATTGGTAAAAATATGGAAAAATACCAATTATTATAAAAAGTGATTTTGAAGGTATATATGCAAATTTTAAAATAATTTGAGGAAAAACTGAGTATCAACAGCTGCCCCTCTTTACCCGGGAAGGATGAAAGAGTTATCGGGTAAAGACATGATGGCCAATTTTGACCGAGCGAAGCAGTTTGAAGAGGTTTAGGCCGCACCCTGGTTTCTGAGTTGCCTACATATCCCTGTTTCTACAAGAATCAGGTCGTATGTAGTTCATGAGTTATCAGCGATGGTGCCTCCGAACCATGACGCATTTGAATAAATGATATGCAAAAGATTGAAAGAGATCCTCAGGCCATGGCATGGTGTTCTCGGGCCATGAAGATGGTGCCTCCGAACGATGACGCCTTTGGATAAGTTGGCGATATTTCAAGCCATGAAGATGTGATAGTATGATGCTGACAAGACAGAGCTTAGTCTTGCGTATTGAAAGGCAGCGCTTAGCCCGTAGAAAAAAGCGAAATAAATAGTGCTTGAGATAGCATTTGGTTTCGAAGAAAAAGTAAATTGGAGGCAGAGCTTAACCTCGGAAGGCAGAATGGTAGCCTTATACAATGCAGATGGAGACAGTGCTTTGTCTCGGAAGGCAGAACGGTAGCCTTATGTGAATGGAAGGTAGAATAGTAGCCTTATACAAATGGAAGGCAGAATAGTAGCCTTATGCAAATAGAAGGCAGAATAGTAGCCTTATGCAAGTTGGAAGGCAGAATGGTAGCCTTATGCAATGCAGATGGAGACAGTGCTTAGTCTCGGAAGGCATAAAGGTATCCTTATGCAAGTTGGAAGGCAGAATGGTAGCCTTATGCAATGAAGATGGAGACAACGCTTAGTCTCGGAAGGCATAAAGGTAGCCTTATGCAGATGCAGATGGAGGTAGAGTTGAACCTCGGAAGGCAGAATGGTAGCCTTATGCAATGCAGATGGAGACAATGCTTAGTATCGGAAGGCATAAAGGTAGCCTTATGCAGATGTAGATGGAGGTAGAGTTTAACCTCGGAAGGCAGAATGGTAGCCTTATGCAAGAAGTAAAATAACAAATGACAGTAGAGTTTCTTAGCTGATAATAGATTGAGGCATTGTGATTATTGGGAGCATTTTGACTATAGAGAATTACTTGCGTGTGCCGATAGCAAATGTCGGCAAGTGCAACTGTTTTGAGAATCGTATTTTGAACAACGTTTGTCCCCTGGGCGGACAATATGTTTACGGTTTCTGCAACCTTAGTTCCTACATCCAAAGAAAAATCGTGAGTTTTGTAAGGGGAAGGTTAGTTCGTATCCTCGCTGACTTTGCTTGACTCGTCCGCTTGGTCTGATGATACTGTATGTATCACTGGGGTAGCTTTTATAAACAAAGCAGTTTCAAGAACAAACATGCATGATTTTGTAAAAGTATGACATAAACGTATAATTTAAAATAATTTGGATGACCCGATGATTGTGACACAATTCAAGACATTGCCACCTCTCCTGCTATGGAATTTTGAGGGTCCCCCTCAATTCTACCCCAGTATAGTGGGTTAACGCTTCTGACTGTTGCTCGTGCGGTGATCGGCTGAAATTACTTCGGAATTTTGAGGGTCTTCCTCAAAATTCTGCCCCAGTTTCCAATTGTGGGGGAAAAATGAATTTTTATTGAATTGTGACCGAACCCATAGGGCTGCCTACGTATCCCCTCTTAAACGGGAATCAGTTCAGGCGTAGTTCAATTTACATTATTGATAAAAGCATAAAGGATTACACATAGTAACGTTTGACTGCATCTGAGTTGATTGGCTTCGGCCATATTTCTCCGTCCACTTCCGCGAGTATAAGAGCTCCTCCTGTCAAAACTCGATGAACCATGTATGGACCCTGCCAATTGGGAGAGAACTTCCCTCTGGCTTCTTCTTGATGCGAGAAGATTTTCTTTAACACCACCTGCCCCGGTGTGAACTGTCTTGGCTTGACTTTCTTATTGAAGGATCTGGTCATTCTATTCTGATAAAGTTGACCATGGCATATTGCATTCATTCTCTTTCCGTCTATGAGGGCTAACTGCTCATAACGGTTCTTTACCCACTCTGCATCGCTGAGCTCAGCTTTTGTATGATCCTCAGAGAAGGAATTTCTACTTCAGCGGGAATAACAACCTTTGTACCATAAACCAGCATATAAGGAGTTGCCCTGGTCGATGTGCGGACCATGGTGCGATATCCCAGTAAGGTGAATGATAACTTCTCGTGCCACTGCTTATGCCTCTCTATCATTTTCCTCAATATATTCTTGATATTTTTGTTGGCGGCTTCTACAGCTCCATTCATATGAGGTCGGTAGGCTGTGGAATTCTTGTGTTTAATTTTGAAGGTTTCGCACATAGCTTTCATCAAATCACTCTTGAGATTGGAGCCATTATCAATAATGATTGATTCTAGAACTCCGAACCGGCAAACAACACGGTCGCGAAAAAAGTCGGCCACGACTTTCTTAGTCACCGCTTTGTAAGATGCTGCTTTGACCCACTTAGTGAAATAATCGATGGCTACTAGGATGAACATGTGTCCGTTGGAGGCGGCAGGCTCGATTGGTCCAATAGAGTCCATGCCCCAGGCAGTGAACGCCCATGGTGAGCTCGTCGCATTAAGCTCGTTTGGAGGTACCTTTACCATGTCTACATGTATCTGACAATGGTGGCATTTTTGGACGTACTGGATGCAGTCCGTTTCCATAGTCATCCAATATTAACCGGCCCAGAGTATCTTCTTCGCCAAAACAAAACCGCTCATATGCGGGCCGCAAGTCATAGCATGGACTTCCTCTAGTAGCTTGGATGCTTCCTTTGCGTTGACACATCTTAATAATCCCAAATCGGGAGTTCTCCTATACAGGATTCCTCCACTGTGAAAGAAGTTGGACAATCTCCTAAGTGTGCATTTCTGAGTAGGATTTTCAAGCTCTGGGTGTTCTCCTTTTGCCAAATATTCCTTGATTTCATGAAACCAAGGTTTTCCGTCTGTTTCTTCTTCAACATGGGCATAGTAAGAAATTTGGTTATGGATCTTCACTGGAATGGGATCAATGAAATTCTTGTCTGGATGCTGAATCATAGAGGACAGAGTAGCCAATGCATCGGCGAACTCATTATGGATTCTGGGAACATGCCAAAATTCTATCTTCGTGAACCTCTTTCTTAACTCATGCACGTGGTGTAGATACAACAGTATCTTTGAATTCTTGGTAGCCCACTCTCCTTGTGATGTATCAGTAGGTCTGAATCACCATTTACTAACAACTCCTGAACATTCATGTCAATGGCCATTTTGAGCCCTAATATGCAGGCTTCATATTTGGCCATGTTGTTGGTGCAGGGGAATTTGAGTTTGGCGGATACCGGATAATGCTGACCGGTTTATGATATTAGGACTGCTCCAATGCCAACTCCCTTGAAGTTTGCTGCTCCATCGAAGAACATTCTCCAACCGTCATAGGATTCTGTAATGTCCTCTCCTATGAATGATACTTCTTCATCAGGAAAATACGTTTTCAGGGGCTCGTATTCTCCGTCCACGGAGTTCTCAGCAAGGTGATCTGCCAGTGCCTGTTCCTTGACTGCTTTCTGAGTCACATATACAATATCGAACTCACTCAGCAGGATTTGCCACTTGGATAGCTTGCCAGTGGGCATGGGCTACTGAAAGATGTACTTCAATGGATCCATTCTCGATATGAGATATGTAGTATAGGCACATAAATAGTTCCTCAGCTTCTGAGTTACCCAAGTCAAAGCGCAGAAGGTGCGTTCCAATAAAGAGTACCGAGCCTCATACAGAGTGAACTTCTTGCTGAGATAATAGATGGCTTGCTCCTTTCTTCCTGTTTCGTCGTGCTACTAGCCAAAGGCTCCATCTAACACTGCAAGGTAGAGTAGCAAAGGTCTACCTGGCTCAGGCGGTACTAGGACCGGTGGTTTTGACAGGTAGTCCTTAATTCTGTCAAAAGCCCTTTGACAATCATCGGTCCACTTGCTCGCGACATCTTTCTTCAGCATCTTGAATATAGGCTCACATATAATTGTAGATTGTGCTATGAATCGGCTGATGTAGTTAAGCCTTCCAAGAAGCTCATCACATCTTTCTTGTTCTTTGGCGGTGTCATTTCTTGAATGGATTTGACTTTCGACGGATCCAATTCTATTCCTCAATGGCTCACGATAAACCCAAGCAATTTCCCAGCAGGAACCCCAAATGCACACTTTGCGGGGTTTAATTTTAGATTGTATTTCCGCAGCCTTTTGAAGAACTTTCTCAGATCTTCTATGTGGTCGACAGCTTTCTTGAACTTGATAATAACATCATCCACATATACCTCGATCTCCTTACAAATCATATCATGGAAGATAGTGGTCATAGCCCTCATGTAAGTGGCCCCTGCATTCTTCAGGACGAATGGCATCATCTTGTAACAGTATACTCCCCACGGCGTAATGAAAACCATTTTCTCAGCATCTTCCTCATCCATCCAGATCTGATGATAACCAGCGAAGCAATCCACGAATGATTGTAGTTCATGCTTGGCGCAATGGTCAATCAGGATGTGTATATTTGGAAAGGGGAAGTCGTCTTTCGGAATGGCCCGGTTGAGATCCCGGTAGTCGACACAGACTCTGACCTTCCCATCTTTCTTTGGTACTGGCACAATGTTAGCTAACCATGTCGGGTACTCAACTACCCTAAGAACTTTGGCGTTGATCTGCTTGGTGACTTCTTCCTTGATTTTCAAACTCATATCAGGCTTGAACTTTCTGAGCTTTTGCTTTACCGGCGGACACGTTGGATTGGTTGGCAGTTTGTGAGCCACAATGGATGTACTCAGACCAGTCATGTCATCTTACGACCAAGCGAATATGTCCTCATACTCCTTTAGAAGTTTTGTGTATTCTTTCTTCTCTAATGGCGACTGGTGAATGCTGATTCGTGTTTCCTTGACGTTTTCTGAGTTTCCCAAGTTGACAACTTTGGTTTCGTCCATGTTGGACTTAGGTATGTTCTCAAAATTGTCAACTTTGTTGATAATCTCGTCAGGTATGTCATCTTCCTCTGAATCAATGTCTGTTTGTTGCGTTGTCTCATTGCACGTCACAGTCATTGGTTCATCAAGGCAGGTAATAGTAATGTTGTATAGGTAAAGTAATGAGAGAAAAAATGATAGCAATAAATAAAATGCCTTGGATAAATTGAATAATCATTTTGAACATTGAGGATCTTATTGCAGGAATTAAAATGCGAAAAGAAAATCATTTGGCAAAGAAAGACAATGAATAGCGCTTGTTTTACCCTTGCTACCCCGAGGCTCGTCGGGCTTTGGTTGTCCTGATGGTCCAGTTCTTGATATATGATCCTCTACTCACAGCCTGTATGGAAGGGCCTTCCTCCCCCTCCTCCTCGAGAATAACACAACAGTCCATGTCATCATCCTGCAGGAATAAGTTCCTCAATGCGGAGAGTGCTTCCTCTTTGTCTGACCCATAAATAATGTCAGCCTGCTGAAAGGTCTGCTCCAGATGTGGTATCAGCTGCTCTAGTAGTAAGGACCGCGCCATGGTGGCGACCAACTATTGAATTCTTCCCATGTGTATTCATATCCCAAACCGAAGTAGTACCATGTTTCTTGATCTTGATAGGTTTGGAGATCCCTTGGAGGTTCTTGCCGAGCCCTTAGCCAGGATCGTACGCACTCCAGCTCTGTATACTCTCGATTTTGCTATCCCACCATTTGTCTTTGTCGATAACATTGACCCGTTCAATGTGGTGGTAAGTTTCTCCAACTAGCCTCCTTCTTCCCTTGATTGCCGAAATGGTCTGGAGACTGTAAATAGGGTTGCTACCATCACCATGAATAATCACTTCCTGGTGATTCCATTCGAACTTCACTGCATGATGCAACATTGACGCTACGGCCCCAGTATCATGTATCCACGACCGTCCTAATAGCAGGTTGTAGGATGCTGGTACATCTATCACTTAGAAATCGACCTCAAACCAGGTTGGTCCCATCTACAGGACCAATGGTGGACCTTTGAGAACCATTGAAAGCTTTCACATTGATTTCTCCATCCTTTATCTCATGCAGCCCTTTACCCAATTTCTTGAGTGTTATCAACGGATAGATATTAAGACTGGATCCTCCATCGATCAGAATTCTAGTGATGAAATAATCTTCGCATTGTACGGTGATGTGCAGCGCTTTGTTATGCCCCAGCCCTTCAGGTGGCATCTCGTCTTCATGAAAAGTGATCTTATGGCTTTCCAACACCTGGCCTACCATATTGGCCATTTCCCCGCTAGTGATATTGTTCGGCACATATGCTTCGCTCAACACCTTCAACAAAGCGCTCTTGTGCGTCCCAGAATTCTACAACAAAGAGAGAATAGATATTTGTGTTGGCGTCTTGTTCAACTGGTCGATGACCGAATATTCCTTGGCCTGTACTTTCCTCCAAAGGTCGTCCGGACCTATCTCAATAAGGGGAGGCCGATTGGAAGCCTATTTGCTTGATTCCGCCAAATACTCAGGGGTGTAGACTCTACCAGTTCTTGTCATACCCTGTGCTGCAACAGCTTCTTCCGTCTTGACCTTGCTCTTCCTTCTTGCCTCGATTGTATAGTCCCAGGGTACAACATTTGTATAGAAGGGTAGCGTGGTTGACATCGCCACTGGGATCGGCGCAACTATCCTCACTTCGAATGGAACATGTGCCTTGGATGGCAAGACTACAACCTCAAATGGTGTGGGCGTATTTGCCGGAGACACGAATTCAACCTCAATTGGTACCAGTGTCTTTGGGGGTGGCGGTGCTTCAAACTCAAGAGGTATAGACATATTTACCTCAGCATCATCAGACGGTTGAATCTCGACTAGGGTCGGATTGAGAGTAATTGCCGGTTTCTTTGAATTATAGCCTTCTACGATCAACCCAATCGATCCCTCGGAATCCCATTCATCTTTTATTTCAATCATGTGGATACTTCCTCCCTTATGGTCTGGTAGAGGATTTTTGCGGACGTTTGGAACGGGCTCCTTTGCCACAATGATCTTGTTATCAATCAAGGACAGTATGTTGTCTTTCAAAGAGCGGCATTCATCGATGGTGTGCCCTTTCATGCCGGAGTGGTATGCATAGGACTTGTTTGGGTTAACCCACTGAGAGGGGTTCTCAGGGGTTGCAGCAGGGATGGATGTGACATAACCAGCAGCCTTGAGCTTCTCATACAGCTGGTCGATGGGTTCAACGATGGCGGTATACTGTTTTGGAGGTCTGCGGTCAAAATTAGTTGAGGTCTAGGAAAGTTTTGGCGTACGGGGGGTGATTGATAATGGGATGGTTGAGAATTATAAGTGTGGTAGACAGGATCGGGTTGGGAGTATCTGGGTGAAGTAGGTTGATATGTAGGTGGTGGATATGACTGATAAGTTGGTGGTGAATCTTGGTATGAGGGTGAGGGTGCTTGGTAATTTGGGGTTGGTTGATATGTGAGTGGAGGTGTTGGGTAAGTTTGGTATTTGAGTGGGGATTTGGTTCTCTGTGCAACCATCACGGCTCCCACGTCCCTTTTCTTGGACACACCACCGGACTGTAAAGCCTTATTCGTAGCTTGCAAGGCTTCAAAATTTGTGACCATGCCACTTTTAATACATTCTTCAATCCTTTCACCCAATTTGATAATGTCGGAGAACTTGTGGTTCTCAATCATCATCAATTGTTCATAGTATTGCGGGTCCTGAGACTGGACGAAGAACTTGTTCATTTGCTCCTCCTCTAAGGCGGGTATGACCTTAGCAGTTTCGGACCTCCAGGGAGTAGCATACTCGCGAAATGTCTCAGTGGGCTTCTTCTTCAAATTCTGGATGTAGAACACGTCTGGCGCATTCTCTATGTTAAATCTGAACCTGTCCATGAAGTCAGAGGCCATGCACACCCAGTTCGACCACTTCTTGGGATCTTGGCTGATGTACCAAGACAATGCATCTTCTTTCAAGCTCCTCATGAACAGCTTCATGCGGATCCGTTCATTTTTCCCTACTACATCCAGCTTGTCACAATAGGTCCTCAGATGGACCCTTGGATCACCGGTACCATCAAACATTTCGAACTTAGGAGGTTTGTACCCCTCAGGTAGTTCGACATCAGGTTGTATGTAGAGATCCTCATAGTTCAGCCCTTCAACTCCCTTGATTCCCTCGACGCCTTGAACCCGGCTGGTCAGCTTCTTAAGTTCCTCGGCCAAGTTCTTGATAAGCATATCCTTTTCATCAGACTCAGGTGTGTATGGGATAGGTGGAGTGGAGTGTGGCATGGTCTCCACATAGATAAGATTGTTATGGTGGCCTGATGCATGGGTGTGGAAATGGTCATTTGTGGAGTTATGAGGTTCTGGGATAAGTAGTGGAGTGTTATTCGGGGTATGGCAGGTATTGCATTGCGTTGGGAGAGTTTGGTTCTTTGGTGGAGTGCCGTGATGGTGAGGTGCGGGATGATTATGCTATCTTGGGATATTTTGCGGAGGTGTAGGATTTTGAATGTTGGGGAGGGTGACATCTGGGATGTTGAGGGAGAAAGACAGGTTTGCCAGATTTCGAACCTGATCAAGATCTTCTTGGAATTTCAGTAACTTCTGTTCAAGCTATGACATATTCTCATTTGGAACCCGAATACCCTGGCCATTAGTGGCCTCTACCCGTTCAGCTGCGTTCTCCTTCCTGATGTTGATTGATTCTTCCATCTTATTCTTGCCTTTGTTCTTGACTTTAGGAGGACTAGGAGGAGGAGTGGGTGGAGGGCCCCTGGATCTTGTGAGATAGGATGATGATGCCAGAGTGCACGAACTAACCTTTGCGGAGGGGAATAATAAAATAAAGGAAAACAAAAACAAAAGGTAGTCAAGTTAGTGCGGCTTATAAAAAGTATTGCAGTATTTAAACACATAGTGCGGGAATGTAAAGCGCGTCCTAATTTGGGAACCTCTTTGTGCCTGAGGTAGGCCTAGCGACAAATTGATTTGGAGAACTTAAAATGCCAAATGCCTCATTTTATTGATAAAAAAAATAGACGAATCCCAAAGCGGCACTAAATAAACAAGAAATAAAGTCACTAATGGCCATTGGCCTTATTACATCGATAACGCAAAAGGAAGACATTCCTATCTACTTGGTCCCAGAAGGATCTTCCCCAGACTCGGCATCCTTGGCTCCTTCGAACAACTTTCCCAGCTCGTGGAGTCCCAGCAATAGGTATGCTCTGGCTAGATGTCCACCCTCGGTCCCTTTAGCCTTTTGACAGTCTTCAACCCTTTTGAGGAATTTTCCCTCCAGTTCCACTATGGCTCGCTCCAGATACCCTAGCCTTTTGTCGGTACTGATAGCCATGTCTTTCCAATCTTCAATCAGCTTTTTGTTGGACTCGTGTATTTCTTGGTGCTCGCTCTCGCATTCACGGATCGTTTTGCGCAACTGGTTGTATTTGACTTGCGCCTCGGCCTTTTCATCTATAATCCTGTGGCCCTGAACGAACCCTGGCTTTCCCAAGCCATCCTAATTGTCTTCCAACCAACCATAATAGAAAGGGGTACAACCGACGTGATATCTGTCTGGCTCAATGGTGTCTTTCTCCATTACGATCTTGCAGTGCCACATGTGCTGGGCTTGGCACTTGTGAGGACTATCATCATTTTGGAAGTCAGCTCGAAGATGGCTCATCTTGTCGACCCTTGGTATGACTTGCTTCCTTCCTGCTTGTCTCATAACTGGGAGAGGGATGTAAGGGTATGTTCCTCTCAGCCCAATCAGTATCAGGAATGGTGCATCTCTGGACCGGGCGATGAACTCCTCTATCGGAAACCACTCGAACATCCATTGAACTTGTTCTTCAGTCAAATTATCAAAGAGCTCAATCCATTCTTTGGCAGTCTAAGGTTGAGCAAACATGTCGGGAATGTAAGTCATTCGCTTTGGATGGTGGAAAGCGATGTCGTCATTCCATGCCCTTCGCTGAAACTCTTGTCGGTACTGGACCTTTTGAAGATGTTCTATGAGACAAAGTTGTAGTAATAAGTTGCAGCCCTCGAAGTGTTTTTCTCCTCGTTGACACTTTTCTAAGGCTCAGTATGTGTCTGCAATGATCATGGGCACGATGCTGAAGTTTTTCCCACCAATCCCTTCCATTAGTGTTTTGGTTACCATAGCCACCCTAGTATGAATCCTTTCTTTCTTCACTAGAAACACGATTAGACCTAGGAAGCAAAACATGAAGACAAATACTCTGCGGTGGGTGTGTTCCAAGGAGGTGATTGGAAACTCATCATGGTAGGTACGCCATGATTTTCTGTGACCGTACCTTTCATAGAGGTAGTCAAAAGGGATGTACGATTCCTTTAGGCATACCAATCCTGCATTCTTCTTCAAACCCATCATTTTCAGGAAACCCTTTCCCGTGCGATTCTCAGACATTAGCAAACCCGGTGTTACCCAAACTAGACCGTTCAGTCCTCGTATCTCCTCTAGCAAAGGTGTCATCTTGAGATCCCCAAAGCGGAAAACGGCCCTTTCACAGTCCCAGAATAAGGTAGTAGCCTCTATCATTATGTTGTTAGACTGGATTTCTAGGAGGGATGGTAGATTACCCAAATACTTTCTAACGAAGGTGTCGCGCCCCCTTTTTCTATCGCACGGGTTAGGTGCGGAAAGATCGGGTTTATGAAATTTTGGAAAACTCCTTAAAAGAAAGGGTTTAAGGAAGAGTCGCCACCTAACGATTTTTAAGGTGCGTTAGGGCACCTAGAGTTAATAACTCATGAACTAGTTTGTGTTACCAGAGATTGGGTAAGGGCTTGAAATTATCCCAAGGGGAAGGTATTAGGCACCCCTCAAGATCCACAATTGTGGGTCCCAGCCAATAAGTTTTGTGAGTTTGGACGGTGAACAAGTAGAAAGTAAGATTCATATAAGAGGGGATTTCAAACAAGCATAAAATCTTTAAAGGTTTTGGAGAAAGTATAAAAATAAACATTTGAAAAGAAACTTTCCTAGGTTTAAAGTAATACGGATCACATCAATGCAATACCCGGTATGTCACACCTCGACGAGGCGGCTACACGTGGTATTAGCGCACCGGTCATCATATCCGTATTCTACCCTTCCCTCCCCGTAAAGGTTATTTAAATGCGCGTGTTGGTTACGAATGCTTATTGCGTGCCATTACCCGTCCCATTCTATAAGTCCTGGAGGGTATTTAGGACTACTAATCTTACAAGGTGAGTGCTAGGATGGACCCCTAAGTTTAAAGGATAAAATACTAGGCAACATGCATAACAAGTAAGACCTCACATATAAAGGGACACATAGAGGGGAAAATAAAGGCTCATAAATCCCTCCACAGATAAACATACAATTGGCACGTCTCAAACACACTTAGAGTCTCAGAGATGGAGTTTTTAAAATAGAGTTTTTGGGTAAAACAGTGAGTTATAAGAGGAGTCTGATTTGGAAAACTTAATGATGGAGTAGACAATTCAACTTAAAATGAGTAATTCAGAAAATGGTTGATTTTCAGAAATGCAGTTGTTTTTAACGGTAAGATTTAGAAAATATACAGGGATTTAAAGTTTCCAAAAAAAATACAGATGAAAATCATTAAAGCGTGGTTTGCAGTGATATAGTGATTTTAAAAGAGAAGTGACTAGCATGCAGTAGCTTAACAGAGAGTAGTAGTTAAAAAGAGAATTATATTAAAAGAGTGATTAAATTGTATAAAAAAATAGCAGGTTAACAGAGCGAGGATCCAGAACGACACGATTAGAGTGGGGTGAAGTAACTTTGCAACACAACAGTTTGAAAACATAATAGTGCAAAACCAGAAAATCTTAAGGGTTAGCAAGTGCACGACTTCA
>ML249741.1:528-20522 GCA_005239495.1 Nicotiana undulata
CATGAGTACATATTAAATAAATATGTACCCAGTGAGTATCCCGCCTAAACTCGAAGAAGTAGTGACGAGAGGTTGACTCGATACTCACTAAGGTTCAGCAGTAATAACATATGATGAAATACGGTAGGCATGTCAGGTAAATAAGCAACAAGTACATATACTAAGAGCAGAAAAATCCAAACAGCTACTGAACTTAAATAATAAAGCACTTTCAAGAGTAAGACCACCGAATGAAACAATAATCACAAATTCTTATATTCGCCGTGGCGTACGACCCGCTCCCATAAGGTACTTTCTACACTCGCCGTGGCGTACGACCCGATCCCATATTCATTTCAATTTCTTTTCAACAGTGCCGTGGCGTACGGCCCGATCCCATATATTTCAATTGCTTTCAACATTGCGGTAGCGTACGGTCCGATCCCATATATTTCAATTACTTTTTAATTCCACCGTGGCGTACGGCCCGCTCCCATATATTTCACAATTTCTTTTCAATTCCGCCGTGGCGTACGACTCGCTCCCATATATTTCACAATTTCTTTTCAATAAAGCCTCAGAAGAATAATGCGATGCAAAACATAATTTCGTAGTACATAAGGCATTACAATAAATCATATGAAGCATTACAAAGAAAAAAAAACATATTTAAGGCATTGCAGGAAAAACATACAAGGCATGATGTGGGCCTAACTACCCGGACATAACAATAATAGCCGCTACGTACGGACTCTCGTCACTTGGCGCGTACGTAGCCCCCAAACAATTTACACATAGCATATACATCACCTATGGGGACAATTCCCTCTTACAAGGTTAGAAAGGAGACTCACCTCGTGTCGAATCTACCCCTCGGACCACAATTGCGCCCGAAACTCCAAATTCTATACCCGAGGACTCGCAAATAGTCAAAAGATATACAATAACATCAATGCATGTACAATGTGATAACTTATCTTAGTTATTCAATAAAATCGCCATTCTTGAAGAATTCCCAATTTCCAACCCCGGCCTCTCATGGTCAAATTCCGAAAATTCTCGAAGGGATCACTCACCTATAGCCTAAGGATCATTAAGGTGTGATTTCTACTTGATTTCATGGCCTAAAATGGAAAATTACAAAATCCTCAAGAACCCTATAATTACTACCTAATTCTATGATTTTAGATAATTTAGTAGTGAATTTAACTAGGGATTAGTGTTTGAAACTAGTAAAACTATGGAGTTTACTTACCTCAATAACAGTGGTGGAAGGTCCCTTGAAGAGCTCTCTAAAATCTTGAAGAGGAAGATGAAAATGGAGGAACAAGGCTAAGTCCCGTATTTTATAAAACTGCCCAGTGATTCCTTAACTGCGATCGCGACAAGGGGCCTGCGATCGCGAAGGCCAACTGGCCAGACCTCTGCGATCGCGGTAGAGGTCCTGCAATCGCGAAGGCCAACTGGCAAGACCTCTGCGATCGCGACAGAGGTCCTGCAATCGCGAAGAACAAACTCACTCGGCCCAGACGCGACTTACTGCGATCGCAAGAAACGGGCTGCGATCGCGAAGGTGTGGAACCCAGACCTCTGCGATCGCAAAGGGGAAGCTGCGAACACAGAGAACAATCAACAGCCCAGTAAAATCCTTCTCTGCGATCGCAACCCACCTTCTGCGATCGCAGAGAAGGAAACCAGATAGCAGAAATTCTGGTTTTTCCAACTTAGCTCCCAGGGGTCTAAAACACACCCGAGCCCCTCGGGACTCCGTCCAAAAGCACCGGCAAGTCTTTATTCATGATACAGACTCGCTCGAGCTTCCGGAACCTGAATAACAACAACGAAACTCAGAATTCAACCCCAAAACAAAATTGAATCAAAACTTAAGAACTTGAAATTCTAGAATTCACTTCAACGCGCCGAACCAGCCTAAACTACTCGGAATGACTTCAAATTTTGCAGATAAGTTATAAATGACACAACGGAACTATTCCCGGTCTAAAAATTTCATTCGGACCTCGAGAACATAAACTCACCTTTCAAGCCAAATTTCAAATTCTTTAAAAACCTCAAAACTTCATTAACTCCAATTTCCCTCATTTTGATCCGAAACCAATCAAATCAAGTCCGTTTCTTACCAAATTCCGCAGATAACTTATATAACACATATTGAACCTGTTCCGGGCTCCGAAATCATAATACGGGCCCGGCAGCACAGGTTTCACATCAAGGTTCATTTTCATAAGCCTTTAATATTTTCATAAAACAATTTTCTTTAAAAAATTCATTTCTCGGACTTGGGTCCTCGGAATTCGATTCCGGGCGTACGCCCAAGTCCCATATTTTCCTACGGACCTTCCGGGACCGTCGGATCACAGATCCGAGTCCGTTTACCAAAAATGTTGACCAAAGTCAACTTTATTCAATTAAGTATCATAAATTTAACTCTTAATCAAGTTTTCACATAAAGGCTTCCTGGCTACGCGTCCGGGATGCGCACGCACATCGAGGTGAGATTAATGGAGGCTTTCGGGCCTCGAAACACAGTCAAAAGTAGATGCACATAAGATGACCCCTTTTTGGGTCATCACACAACAGACAAAAGTAGACTGATGATTAGTAAACTAAAGCAGTAAGTGAACACATTGAGTTTGGTACTTGAATTTAAAATCAAAACATACCAGTAAAGAGAGTAAACACAAAGTGAAGAATAGGAGAATGCAATAATTAGCCTTGGCTTGCAGTCGGCTAATTCAGTAACAGTAGCAAGTAACAAAAGAAAGCAGAAGAGGTTTTGAGTGTATGAGAGAGTGGTGAACTAATGTGAGTTTGTGTGTATAAGACCTTAAAGAGAAGAGTATATATAATAATTTGAAAGCTAGGTAAATAAGGTAAGAGTCAAAATGTTTAGTAATTATAGAATTTGGAATCAATTAGAGTAAAATCAGTCCCAAGTCTTCCCTTAATTAAGGGAATCAGTTCAAACGGTAAAGAACAAGTAACAAGTAAGGAAAGAAATCATATGTAAAATATAAGGAAAGACTTCAAACAGTACAAGTATAGAACACATAATTAGGGCTAGCTTCATAAAGTCTTAATTAAGGAGATAACAGTAAGAAGCAATTAACAATATAGTCAGCCACATAATAACGCAAGAAAACAATTTAGAAGTCGGAAATAAACACAGGATATCATCACAGGAAATTAGGGATTCAAATAAAAATAGTACTGATTGAGGGAAATTAGTACAAATTTCTGTGAATAAACGAAATAGGCATAATATAGGCAGGAAGAATCAAATCAGAAACCCTAATAAGCACAATAGGGTAGAAATCACAGAAACTCAGAACATATTCATGAGAAACAGACATACATACAAATCAAACGAACAGATCAGCAAAGACAGACTCAGAACCCAAGACTAAAGCCAAAAGAATTAGGGTTTTTAACATAGTTAATCAGGTTAAAGGGAAAACTTGAATAAAATCGTTTAAACACAATAAAAATCATGAAATAACACTTAACATCAGAGAAAAAGTTATTTTGGAGACAAGTTAAGAAACCCTAGTTATGAAGACGAAGAGACGCTTTGAAAAATCAGAAAGATTCTCATGGAAAGCAGTAAAATAACTCAAAATACTCTCAGATCTGTTTCATATCTAAAGAGCCGAGAGATAAATTAGGGTTTTGAGAGAGATAACCCAGTGATAGAGAGATTCCGGCTTAGAAGCCATAGATTTAGTAATAAAATAGGACGATCTTACTTAGACGGGCCAATGTGGCCTGAGAACGGCTAGAACAGGCCATAGGTGTGAGTGAACAGCCACTGGTCCCTTGAGGACCTCAGGGAAGGCAAGAATCCGGTCATGGGGGAGCCATTGAGGCTAGGAGTGGTGGTGACAACCACCATCAATACCGGCGAGCAAGCAACCGGCGAGTGGAAGCCATGGTTAGGCAGAGGGAGTTTAAGAGAGAATGAGGGAGTGACGGCGGGTGAGTGATGAGAGAATGAGGGTTTGGGGGTAGGCCGTTTAGGTTAATTAAGGTAAGGTTAAATCCGGGCCATTGATCAAAATTGATCAACGACCAAGATCTAACCAGAACTGGGTCGGGTAGGATTAGTGGATTGGGATTGGGATCTTGGGCTGGTTTAGTTAAGGTTTGGGCTGGTTTAATTTAGGCTAAAATCGAAATAAAATAGGCTATTTGTTAAATGCCCAATTCAAATTAGTTTAAAATAATTTATAAAATAGCTAGTAATTATAAAAATGAATTGCATGCATAGAAAATAGTTTAAATGATTATTTAGTATTTTAAAATACAAAGGACTAATTTCCGGTAACAAAGAGCACAACTATAATTGCCAAGTTATTGTAATTATAGCCAAAAGATGCCAATTTGGCTAATTATAAAATAATTTGATCTTATTAGGACCATAAACAACAAATTAAATTAGGGAATGCTCTTGAAATCATTTGTGATGCAATTTTATAAATTATTTATTGGAAATAAAATATTGGACAAATTAATAAAATTGTAGACAAAGTATGGAAAAATATCAATTGCTAGTAATGCATGATTTTTGAGGGTATATATGCCGTTAAAAAATATTTTGGTAAAAATTGGGTATCAACACACTACTTCTTGGGAATGAAAGTATTGTATAAGGAAGATGGTGTAGTGATATCACAAAGAAAGTTTGCTCTGGAGTTATTAAAGAATATGATTACTCAACTGAGACTGGCTTTGCTTCTCCCCTAGACCCCACTGTCAAATTGAAGGCCAAGGAAGGCATTCCATTACAAGACCCTAACATAAAGTTGGTGGGAAGACTCAACTTCTTGACCAATACTAGACTGAACATTGCTTATGGAGTTCAATACTTGAGCCAATTTATGCAAGACCCCAGAGAGCCTCATCTTAAGGCAACCTTTCACTTGCTCAGATATCTGAGAACTGATCCAACATTAGGAATTTTTCTTTCCAAAGATGAAGACTACACTGTGAGAGCCTATTGTGATTTAGATTGGGCTTCATCTCCAGATTCTAGAAAGTCTATCAGTGGCTACATTGTACTGCTGGGGCATAGTCCTGTTAGCTGGAAATCCAAAATGCAGGAAATTGTCTCCTTATCATCTGCAGAAGCGGAATATAGGCCGTTGAGGAAAGTTGTAGGGGAATTGGTTTGGCTAAGCAGGTTATTTGAAGAGCTAACTGTTCCATTCCCTCATCCTATTGATGTATACTGTGACAGCCAGTCTGCACTTCACATAGCCAGGAATCCAGTTTTTCATGAACGAACCAAGCACATTGAAGTTGATTGTCACCTTGTGCGAGACAAACTTCAAGAAGGTCTGATCACTTTGCACCATATTACCACCAGTGCTCAACTAGCAGATATACTGACCAAGGCCCTAACAGGCATCAAACACTCTGTTATATTGGACAAGTTGTATGTGCTCCACTCACTTCCAACTTGAGGGGAGGTGTTAAGATGTGAAAGTTATCTTAATTATTAGAGGATTAGTTTGTTAAGTAGAGATTAGTTAGTTGAGTAGGTTAGTTTGTTAAATCAGTTAGTGAGCCAGCTGGCATTAGTTAGTGGTGGTTAGTCCTAGTTCCCATATACAGTGTATATATGTATGCTATTCACCACTAAATGAGATGAGATTCATTCTTCTGCATTTTGCTTTCTCTTTCTCGATGCCTTCTTCCCCCAAACCTCTAGAATGTTCTGTGAAGTCTTCATTTATGCTTGGCTCAGCTCAAGCTCAAGAGGTATTTTCCAACCTCGAAATTATAATTTTTCTCAAAGAAAATTTATGATAAATTTGTCGGTTTAATTTGATCTTCAATTGTTTGTTAAGTATAATGGGTTGGAGTATAGTGCAACCAACCAAATATGTGACTTTTTGCTTCTGTAAAAACTTGATTTAAAACGAATGAATTAATCAAGGGGAAACAAATGTAATTTCAAGTATAGATATACACACGAGCGGATGCACCAAAGTTGAAGCGATGTCAAAAAGATTTTTTTTTTTTTACTTCTTTAATAGTGACATCGCTTACGGAAATACACCATTGATCATATCCGCAAGGTAACATTATAAGACTACGCATAATTTGAACACTCTCTTTACATGGATACTTGTCTCTACACAAAGTGCGTTAATTGGTAAGCAGTGGTATTTTTGGGTCGAAAAACGAAACGGAGGACAAAATTTTTCTATTTTGAAATAATTCATATGCAAAATTGGTCATTTTCCCTTCTATATATAGTTAATTAGTTAGTAAATACGGAATAAATTTACTAGAATTAATTCAAATAATCGCCTACCTAATCGCTTAAAAAAAATAATCGACGAATGTACAATATATGTGTAATTCATGTATCATATGTGTATAATTTATATATATAAGTTAGAAAATGTAATCAATGAATCTAACCGGCTATTTGCGTAAAAATCCCTTTCTCTTTCTGTATTTTTTGTGATTCACCCGTTATTTATTCGACAACTCATCTAGCTACATATTATGACACGGCATTAATGGCCGTTGCTCGTACTAGCTACTTAAGATGTAACAATGGAATCTGTTCTTAAAGAGTCATGTCTTTATAAATAAAGAAGTTCCAACACGTCTGTTTTATGAGAAGTTACGTCCTTTAAAGTAACATAATCTTGTTTAAAACATGCGAAGTCCAATGTCATGCATATTAGTAGAGCTATTTTATCGACAAATCACCAATAATTCTATAACCTCTAGCTACATTCTTTGTCTTAGCCCTTAGGATTGATGAATCACATCAATCTAAAGTACAAGAATATAACCTCTACTCCATTTTTAATAAGAATAAGGCTCTTTTTTTTTTTTGTCAAATAGAGATAAGTGATCGATGACTTAACTATAAACACAGATGGTTCTTTTCAGCTTTCCTCTTCAACAAGCAAAGAAGATAAAAAGCGAATACAGATATTTTCATTCAAAACAATTAATTCTCAAGTGGTTTATGATGCTGGGGAAAATAAATAGAAAGAAATTCTCTCAAGCTACGCTAATAATGCGTAATGCATCTAACTAGCTATTTCATTGAAGTTTCTTTTTTCTTTCAAAAACAAGGTCGGTCCAATATAGTCGGAAAAATTCAAAAGTAACCAGAGTTACAAGTGGTCATTCAAAAATAGCCACACTTTCAAAAGTAATCGAAACTCAGTCACTTTTCATGTAAAGATAAATCTGAACGAAAACACTATTCAAAATTCGAAAAATACTCCAGTATAATATATTAGAATTCCAGTATAATATACTGGAACTGGTCCAGCATAATATGCTGGAAGTTTATACACATGTGCTCCAATCTCCAGTATACTATGCTGGAACTTTCTGTGTTGCAGCAAAATAGTGGTTATTTTTCAATGACTTTGCAAACATTGGCTATTTTCAAATGACCAATCTGAAAACTGACTAACACTTGCTATTTTTACAATATAGAGTTGGGGGGTTGGGCCTTTACTTTTTAACTCAATATATAAGAGATCGTAACAGTAGGCCCCGTCACAACCTGAGGACCTTTCATAGTACGTCCCCACCAAGTGAAATCTTAAAATTATAAGTCCAATGCACTTATGTTATTACTCTTTAGTTTGAGTAAAGTAAATTATGCCCATCATTGGAACTGCATTAGTACTGTTTTTCCTTTTTTGTGTAAAGCTATGTTGGAACTCAGTAACAGGCCTTATGATTGAGATCAAGAAAATGCTTAGAAATATTTTGCGCCGCCTACCATCATACGCCTTTAAAAGAACAAACTAAAATGATTGTCGATTTAAGGATTTATGCTTGGAACCTAGCTATGACGAATAATACATTAAAATAAGTGTTACGAGTATTATGTATCTTAAGTACAGCTAATTATGCAATCGAATTATTTGAAAAGCGTTTGAGGGAAACACAATGGGGCAATTTGAAAATAATCAGTATTCAGGTACCCATTCGTTCTCTTTCTGATGGCCTGGTTTATACATTGACTAACGTTGTATGATTATTGTTTGAGCATCGAGCACGTTCAACTATGTCTTATAAAAAGATTAAGCGAGCGTTGTAAAGATAATCTGTGTATTTCGCCCAGAGTCGAATCCCACATGGAATTAACCTATCAATTATTGTTGTTAGACTCACTCGATTCTCAGTAATCAATTTTCCAAAGGTTGTGAATATCAATTTCCGGTATTTTTACTAACTACAACTGAATGAAATTAAGTAAACTAAAAGATAATTAATACTAAGGTGTAAACAAATGCGATAAGGATCTAAGGTTATGGTTTCCCCCGTTGATGGAATCTCTTCTTGTATATTTCCTATAGTTTGGCCTAATTATCTCTATCAATCATGAACACTCACGCTACCGTAAATCTCTCCCGAGCACTTACGATAATTTTGCTAGACGCACTCTCTCGAGCTACGCTAGCTAGCGTTCATTACAGTTCACTTTAGATTGCACCCAAGGTATCGTTATCTCTAACCCAACCTTTAAACCCTCGGTTATGGATCTCTCCTATACTTTGGGAGTGATGTTGTTCAACAACTACCTAAACATGTACTCTCTCTCGAGAAGATACACACTAAATAGCACAGCTAATTGAGGGCTCTTCAATCAACTACAACAAGAATGTAGTTGAACAAATAGAGATAAAAACCAAGAAAACTATATTAATATAAAAACAAGTTCATCCTCAACGGGTTCCACCAAAACCTTAGACTAAAGAAGTTAGCTACTCATAATTGTACTGAAATTAACAAAAGAATTCATCAACAATGGTAAAATCACAAGGAAGAGAGATGAGAGTTGATGCCCAATTGCCCTCCTTGCCTCTTGCCTTTTGCTTTTCTTGAACAAGCCTCTAAACCTTGATATCCTTCTCCTTTGGGAGAGATGAACCTTATATAGGTTAAGTGGAATGTACCCAAACTTCCAAATTTACCCTTGGTAAATAACTCGTACGCCTGGGACTAGCGCGCCCGTGCTAGTCAATGTGCTACTGGGCGCGCTAATCGCCTTTCATTCTGTCTGGGATCACTGGGGTAGCGCGGTCGCGCTAGTGGGTGTGCTAAGCCTGCGCTAATAGGGTTTTGTTCTATCCCTGGCAACTGGACTAGCGCGACCGCGCTAAGGCCACGCTAGTGGACTTGTATTCTGTCCCAACGATTTCCTTCCTTCTTTTCACACGTTAAATACTTCAAGGGGACTTTCTCCTTCAAATTGGCTCAAACCACCGTCCTAGGTCCTCATAAGCGTATTTTTCTCCTGCGAAACATAAAATCAACAATTAGTGCCATTTTAACATCATTTCACATTCCTAAGACAATGAAGAATCATTAAGTTGGAGTGTAAGTCTACACTAACTACGTGAATTTAGCCTATTATCAAGCATCGCGACAGTATATACATACAAAGTAGATTTGGTGAACTACTGGCCTTGACAATCCTCGTCCACTGAGAATTATATATATGAGGACTCAGCCTCCCCTTGGATTTTATTAATTCCTTTTATTAAGTTAATATTGATGCAGTTGTTTGAGTAACTGTTTACCCTAAAATCTGAGTAACAATTTAAATTTATAATGAGGTTTTAAATATATGTGATTTAATCCAATACTAGTCAAGAAAAATAAGTGTGTAAGTTGAGTAAGCAAGTTAAACCTAGCCAGTATATGAGCAAGCCTCGTTCCCGAGCCTAAGTGACCTCGAGAATGACCTCGATGAACAGTAGAAAATAACAAAGAGAATATAATAAAGCTAAAGGATATATTCTGAGAGATGAGCAGAAAAGTAAAGATGTATATTCTTTGCCAATGATTGATGATCCTTACAAATGATTGAGGTCCCCTTTATATAGGAGGGAACCCTAAATAAGGTACATTTCTATTTACAGTAAAGATTCTTATTGGGATAGATGTATAACCACCTAGTACAGATTTGTACTAATTCGTACAAACCTATTCCGGAATTTAAGCCATGATCTTGGGGACGTGGCAAGAATCTTGTCCTTATGTAACAAACTTATAACGGCATTGTCTTAGAATCAATCATACTTGGCTCCAATGTTCCTAGAGCACTTAGGTCTTCGATCCTCTTATTCTGCCTTCGAGCTCGAGCTCGATCTTTATCGAACGTCTGCCCTCGATGCGACCTCTCGAGCCTACGAAATCGGGGTCAAATCATTTTGACCGTATACAGATAGTCCCCGTATTTCTTAGAATAGAATTATAAGAAACGATTTGATTCCCGACCCTTCGATGCCTCAACCATGATGCCAACCTCATGACGTCAGCGACTGATGTGACTGAAAGGTCGCATCTGCACAGTTTCCCAAGGCCATTAATTGAAGGCGGCTGATGGTCGGCTGTTTGGCTTCCCCAATACGCTTAGGCGCCCTCTATAAATAAACCAACTTCTCAATTTTGCAAACTTTACTTCTCAAAGCATTCTTAAAGCCTCAAGAGTTTCTTCAATTTCTCTGAGCTTACCCTTCTTTCAACTTGTTCTTATTCCATCATCAACTTCCTCTTTTCTTTTGAATTTCTCAACAACGATGGCCAAAACGTCTAAGACCGTTCCCCAGAAAGAGAAAGCCTCTTCGTCATCACGGCCGTCCAGAAGTAAAGTGGTGGTGCCACCTCGTATCGAGGAGTGTATTCCCAGGCCGTGCGAAACAACTTCCGATTTCAAAATCGATAAACCCGCATCAGTACCGGGTCGATGTGAACCCATTTCCCTGTACATCTGTTTGATAACCGAACCCGAACTCAAGTAGGTGAGAATAGATTTCAATTGGGAGAAAAAAGACGTGGTGATCCCTTCCTCTAAAGAGGACATTACTACTCACAAAGCAGAGTACCTGAGCGTGTACACCTATCCATTCACGTTGGGTCCGGTCGATCCTGCTGTGGGTCCCACAAACCCATTCATTCTCGATTTTTGCCAACAATACCAAATGACGCTTGGTCAGATCTACCCCTCATTCCGGCGAATCGTCAATCTGACCAGATACTTCTCGAGCCAGGTCGAGGGGATGTCTTTTACTCTCGACCATCTGATCAGGCTATACAACCATCGCCTTTATCGAGGTGCCCTTCAAAGACAAGATAATATTCCGAGTGATTCACTCGGGGTAATTGTTTAACATAAGAATAAGATTCTCTGCCAAAGCTATTTGAAGAAGTACTCGGGTTTCTGATAACCAAGAGAATACACTAATAATTATAATTAGACTTGTAAATAGAAAGCAACAGAGATGTGTAAAAGTAAGTGTATTTCAATAGTGGTTCGAACGTGTCCTTACAAGTTATATTTTACTCCCTTTTATAGGAAATTTCTTAATAAAATGCCTAATCTTCTTAATGATTGAGTATTAATGACTAATAATAGCATTAATGTAACGTTACAATGGTTAATCGTAACTGTTGCGTGAAGATTATGTAACGTTTGGCCCATTGATTGAAGATCTTCGAATCTGCCCTTTATTCTGCCTTGATTCATTCTGATCTTGTCTCTTCATCTCCTCAATTAGATTGAGGTTCCCATATCTAATTACCTCATGGGTATGTCGTTATGTTCCTCTTTATCTCGTACTTCTTCGTAAAGTATCGTCCAATTGTTATGTCTTCATTGCTCCACATGGACTGCTCTGTCATCATAATTAGTACACATGTGAAGCTTATTTTTACCAATACAGATAGTCCCCCCACTTACCATTTATTTATCAATTAAATATTTGGTAAGTGGATACTCATTTATGGCGGGAATATTTTGCCGCCACTTCACTCGTAACATTGCATCGTTCTCTGAATGTATACGTTGCTTGTCACTTCCATTTAATGCCCATGCCACGTGGCATTCTCGAATTTGTTCTGCAATTATTCAGCGCCTTTTAGGACTCTTGCGGCTGCATTAGTCACAAAGTGACAGTTTCAATTATGACTTTCACATCACTGTTTTTGTCCATTTTTTAACGGTCGCCTACGAGTATAAATACCCCTTTTCCTTTATTTGCTTTCACGAAAAACTTCTAACCTTCTTTCTTTATTTGTAAATTCTTCATTTTATAAACATGTCTTCTTCAAACCATCAATCCAAAAGGTTCATTATTGTAGATGAAGTGACTCATTCTTCTACTCCAACACGGAGTATGAGGGGTGGTAGACTTAGGATCTTAAGTTCTACACCTTCCAGGGGTTCTTCTTCTTCTCATATTACTCCTCTGCCATCTTCTAGGTTTAATGTTTCTTTGTCTTATTCGAGGGTTAGGGCTTCTAGATCTTCATCAAAGAGTAGAGAGCACAATGAACCACTTCGTGAGCCTAGAGTCGGTGAGATTGTTTATGTCGAGTATTCTTTTGCCAAGGATAGTGAGGCCATGAGTGAGCAGCTTTCTTCCATGTCATCACATGATAGTGCTAGCCTTTATCCTACCCAAATAATAGAGGGTTTAGTACTCGTACGCAGAGATTGTTGTTGGAAGTCTGATTTTCCAGTTGTAGTTCCTAATGATAACCAAAGAATAACCTCTTATAGAACTGGGTATTCTTATGTCTATACTTATCCCTTCACATTAGGATCAAGCCTCCCATCGACCCTGTTATCATTGAATTTTGTCGATTCTTCAATGTTTTCTTGGGACAAGTCGGTCCTCTTGTTTGGAGGGTAGTTGTGTGCCTTAGGTATTTGACCAATTTAGCTTATGTCCCCTTTACTTTCCATCATCTTATTCACCTCTATTTCGCGATGCTATTCCGCCAAGGAGTTTTTACTCTCGCGGTGAGGAGTAAAAGAGTGTTAGTTATTCCGGATGATGACAAGGATATAGAGTGGTATGCTCGGTATGTTGTTGTCCCTACTGTAGGTTTAGTAGGTGAAGAAAATATCCCCTTCCCTGAGAAGTGGAACTTTGCACGTGAGTACATTTTTGCTCACTTTCCTTTTTTATATTTTTGATAAACTATTAGTGTCGTGACTATTTCTTTTTCTTTTGCAGCAACCATGGGAACCGTCGAGGATGTCTTCAGTTTCCATGATTGGATAGAAAAATTTCTATTGATCGCTCCTTTAGAAGAACATTCTTGGAAGTACCTCTCTTCGAGGTTTGGTTGGAAGGTGAAAACCCATTGTAAGTGAGGTTTTTTTTTACTTCTTCCCTTTTTGAGCTTTATCTAATTCCTTTCATTTGGTAGGGTTTCCTGCTCGTGGAAGTTCTGTTGTGGCTGTGTCTGCTTCAAAGCTGTCCCTGCCTAAGGCTCAGGAAATCATTGTTGGCTCCTCGTCGTCGAAAAAGAAGGAAAATGGATCCCCGACCTTGGAGGATGAAGAAGATCAGGAGGAGGGTTCGCTGATTCATAGGTCGCAAAGGAGGAGAGTCGTTTCTGACAATAAATCTGCGCCCGTTGTTGATCCTCTAGTACCTGAATCAGAACTTTCTGCTTCTAAAGATGCAACTCCCTCTCCTGTTCATGAGTCCATTGATCATCTGTTTCAACAAGGTTTTGGTGCATTTTCTGATGAAGCTCCTCTTGCTATTTTCCCTCCGTCTACTTCTGCGGAACTTTCATTTATTGCTCCCATTGTTGTTTCTGCTCCTCAGCCTACTCCGCTTGTGGCTCCTTCACCCGGCCTTACTTTTATGCCTTCTGTTGGTGAAGTAGGGTCTTCCAGCAAGGGGGTGATGAAGCAAGTAACAATTGAGGTTCCTGCGGGAGGCGGCCTCTTGAAAAAGTCGAGCCAGGCTGATGTATGGTTAAAGCCGTTGATAGGCCCGGTTGAGAAGTCTAAGCTGAAAAGTCAGAACTTCTTAACTTGAATGAACGAGATTGTGCACTCGTCCCTAAAGGTAAAATTTGTTCCTTCTTCATGTGTGTGTGTGTGTGTATATATATATATAAAACTTATCCTTTCATGTAGATCAATCTTGTAGGCACATAATTGATGAAGAGAGTCGTTCAAATGGAGCAATCAGCAAATGACTTCCATACTGAGGCTGACAATTGGAAGGATCAGTACGAGAGTCTACAACTTGATATGGAGGCAATGAAGGAGGAGAAATGTACCTTGGAACAACAGATTAGAGTTATTGCAGCGGAACTGGCCATAGAGAAGGCGTCTTCAAATCAGGCAGGTAAGGATAAAAACATCTTGGAGTCTTCCTTTGCGGAGCAGCTTTCCCAAGCCACCGAAGAGATTAGGAGCTTGAAGGCTTTGTTGTATCAAAAGGAGGCTTACTCTGGTGAACTCGTACAATTGCTTACCCAGACCCAAGAAGACCTCCATAAATCTTTAGATAAGGTCCAGTTTCTTGAAAGATCCCTTGCTCCTTTGCAGGCTTCTCATGATGCTGTCGTGGCTGAGAGAGATGAGCTAAGAGCCGAAGTTGAACAATGGGAGAAAGACTACGAGGCTCTTGAGGACAAAGTAGCTGTCGATGTTAGTTGGGCTTATTTGAATGCCCGACTTGACACATTGACGGAAATGGGCCAAGGAAATTTTGACGTGGAAGCTGAAATTGCCAAGACCAAAGAGACGATTGAAAAGTCTCGGCAGAGTCAGAACTTCTCAGCACCTGAAGTTGAGGTCCCTGATGAAGATGCTGCACAAGCCTCGCCATCTCAAGCCGCTCCTGCTACCAGCGAAGATACCCCCCCCCCCCATCTAGTGAAAGAGTTTATGCAACTTGGCCTTTTTTTTATTTGGAAGAATAGGTGGTTACCCCCAGTCCCATGGGAGTAAAGTTTGGTCCTTGTAAGTCCCCAACTGACAACTTATGGACAACTTTTGTACAAAACAATCCGGCTTAGACTAAGTTAATACTTAGTTTTTTTCCATAAAATTAATATTAATATCAGCATGACTTTTGATTTCTTGAGTTTTTGTTTTACTCTTAAGTCTTTGCATGCTTCTTTTTAGGGTTTTTGTTTTACCCTTTAGTTTTTGACTTTGCATTGAAAAATGCTTTGATTTATCGTACCTTTTCGTAGCAGGCATGATTTTATAAAAGTGAGCCCTTTTTTTATCGACACTTAATGAAGAAGACGTCTCAACTTCATAATGGTATAAATATACAAAAGAGAGATAGGAATTTCACATGTTTTTTCTGAACAATGTTTTGAAGAAAGTCTTTGTATTATTTTGAACTTTCGTAATATTTTACATGTGTTTGAGTATCGTCTATAACTCTTTTGTAACTGTTTTCTTTCGCAACAGTTTTTGAATAAATACAAGGGTATGAATTTTGACCTGTAGCTATTTTCATTTACAACAGTTTTTAAATAAATACAAGGGTAATGCCTTTTTTTTATCCGTAACTGTTTTTGTTTACAACAGTTTTTGAATAAGTACAAGGATATGCATTTTTACCCGTAACTAACATTCTGCCTTTAACCTAAACATTCGTTTACATTTACGAATATGTTTTTTGAAGGTTTCTGAACCGGGCTTTGTGTTTTTGTCTTTGGCTCTTTGATTTTGCTCATAACGCTTGACTTGTTGGAAAATGGATCTTCAGGCTTGAGCTTTGACCTTTTTATAGTCTTTTTTGCTTTTTCTTTGCCTTCCATACAATATAGTCTCTCAAGTGTTTGAGCTTTGAAGAATGAAATCTCGAGCACTTGACTATTCCTTCCTTGTTGTCCTTTTTCTGAAAAGGAAAAACATACAGGACTCAAAGGTATATAGTTTAGATGATGACTGCTTAACCCTTCAAAACGTCCATCAGAAAGTTGTAACCCTAGACCGTGAATTCAGTTACTTCCTCGTGTCTATGCATGTCTAATATCATCATCTAGTGATGTGTTAGCTTTTTGCCTATCATCTAAAATGGTTAGTAAAATTTTAACTGTACAAAAATGAAAGCGGTCGTAATGATACCTGACCGGGGGTATTCTTTTTACTTAGAAGTAATACTTCTTCAAATGAACAACATTCCAACTCGTTGGTAAAAATCTGTCATCCATAGTCTCCAGCTCATAAGCGCCTTTTCTAGCAATGCCACGGACCTTGTAAGGTCCTTCCCAATTTAAATTTAGCTTTCCTGCACCGGCTTCCTTTGTTGATTGGAAGACTTTTTTAAGACCTTTGTTCAGGCACGGTACCATTCTACAAAAAGTTTACAATTTCGTTTCTTCAATTCTAGGTTAAATTGTTAAAAGTTACCTCATTTTTGTCCTGGTCGATTGTTGAATGAAATAAGTGTATCACAATAGCATTGTCTTTATTTGTTACGTCGGTAACTACTGCGAGGTTAGCCAATGCATCTGCTTCTGCATTTTCCTCCCTGGGTATTTGCATAACCTTCCATGACTGGAATTGTCTTACTAGGTCTCGTGCCTTTTCCGGATATTGTTGCATCCGAGCCTCTATAGTAGTATAAGTCCCCTGCATCTGATTTACTACTATTTGAGAGTCACTTTTGATTATGATCTTCTCAATTGAGAGTTCTCGTGCTAGTTCGAGCTCTGCAATGACAGCTTCGTACTCTGCTTCATTGTTAGTTATGGGATAACATTTAATACTCTGTCTTATCTTTTCACCTGCAGGTGATATTAGAACAATTCCCAAACCGGCTCCTTTTTCATTAGAAGAGCCGTCAGTAAATAGGGTCCATATTCCTAGATTAGTCCCGTTGAAGATTTGTAACTCTTTTTTCACTTCAGGAATTATGCTAGTATTAAAATCAGCGACGAAGTCAGCTAAAATTTGAGACTTTATTGCAGTCCTAGGCTGATATATTATGTTATGTTCGCTTAATTCTATTGCTCACTTAGCTAATCTTCCTGGTAACTCTTGTTTATGCAAAATATTTCTCAGTGGATATGAGGTCACTACAGTAATCGGGTGACACTGAAAGTACGGTCTTAGCTTTCTAGCTGTCATGATTAGAGCTAAAGCTAATTTTTCTAGATGAGGATATCTAGTTTCATCATCTAATAAAGATTTTCTTACATAATAAATTGGAGATTGTTTACCTTTGTCTACTCTTACCAATACTGCACTTACGGCAATTTCTGCAACGACAAGATAGACATATAGCCTTTCCCCCTCCTTTGGTTTAGACAGCAGCGGGGGATTTGATAGATAGGTCTTCAAATCTTTGAGAGCCTGTTGGCATTATTTAGTCCATTCGAACTGATTCTGCTTTTTTAGAACTGAAAAAAATTTAAAACTCTTCTCTGAAGACCTGGAGATGAATCTTCCTAAGGCTGCAATCCTACCTGTTAGTCTTTGAACTTCTCTTTGCTCGTAAGTATATCATGTATTTCTTCTATATCTTTAATTTGAGCAGGATTTACTTCAATACCTTTATTTGATACAAGGAAACCCAAAAACTTACCTGATTCGACGCAAAGGAACATTTTTCTGGATTTAATTTCATGTTATACCTGCGTAAGATTTCGAAGGTAATTGAAAGATGCTGGAAATGATCTTCTGCTTGTGCTGATTTCACCAGCACGTCATCAATGTATACTTCCATTGTTTTCCCCAGACTTCCTGGAACATCTTGGTCACTAGCCTTTGATATGTGGCTCCAGCATTTTTCAAGCCAATAGGCATGACTTTGTAACAATAAGTCCCCCCGTTTATAATAAAGGAAGTTTTTTCCTCATCTGAGGGATCCATTTTTATCTGATTATAACCAGAGTACGCATCTAGAAAGCTTAACAATTCATGGCCTGCTGTGGCATCATCATTTGATCTATGTGCAGTAATGGAAATGAGTCTTTAGGGCATGCTTTATTCAAATTTATGTAATCTACGTATACTCTCCATTTACCATTCTTTTTGGGTACCACTACGGTATTAGCTAACCAATTAGGATATTTTACCTCACGTATTGAACCAATTTTCAAGAGTTTTTGTACCTCTTCATCGATCACTTGGTTCTTTAATGGCCCTTGCTTTCTTTTCTTTTGCTTGACAGGCCCGAAGGATAGATCTTCATTTAGTTTATGAGTCATCACTTCTGGAGGTATACCTGTCATATTTGAATGGGACCAAGCAAAACAATCTGCGTTAGCTTTTAAATATTCAATTAACTTACCTATTCTCGTGGGGCTTAGCCTTGTGCCTATATGAACTTTTTGCTCAAGCTCCTGCTCGATCAGTGGAACAGCTTCGAGCTCCTCAGTAGTTGTTTTGATATGCTCGTCCTCTTCTGGTTCTTGAATGACATCAGGTCTGGAATCCATGTTCGTAGGTTTTGATGTAACCTCTGTGGTGATTTGGTTCACCTTTTCTTTTTTTATTTTCTTCCGTATCTGTTTGAGTGGTTTCCTCGTCTTTGATTCTTCTACTACCTCTTTTTTGTTGGAATGTACTACTGAATTTATGTTCCTTGAGGGTTGTTGATCGCCTCAAATCTGTTGAATTCCCCATTTGGAAGGGAATTTAATTACCTTATGTAAAGTAGATGGTATTTCTTCCATGTCATGGATCCATGGTCTCCCCATGATTACGTTGTAAGCCATATCAGTATCAATGGCTTGGAATTTCATATTTTTGATAACTCCTTCCGCATAGGTACTAAGCTCAATTTCTCCTTTTGTTATGACTGTAGAGTTGTCAAACCCAGATAAGGCGCATGCTTTTGGAATTACACGATCGTCCATTAGCATCTCTTCCACAACTCTCAACAAAATGATATTGACTGAGCTACCTGGATCAATCAACACTCTTTTTACGTTAGTATCATGTATAAGTAAAGATATTACCAGTGCATAATTGTGTGGGAGCAATAATCTGTTGGCATCTGCACCGTCAAATGATATATTGTCTGCTCCCACGGTTTCACGAATCCGCTTCCCGTGTGTAATTGTGAACTTGGTTGTTCTTTTGCAAACTACACCGTTCACCTCTTCTCCTCCGTGTATCACATTCACTGTTCTCTTTGGAGATGGTGGCTTTGGGGGCTCTTGCATGTTCTTCATGTATGCATTCTTACCTTTTTCACTAAATTGTTCTGTTAGATAGCCTTGTTTTAATAACTTTTCTACCTCACCTTGCAATAACCTGCAATCTGACGTTCTATGTCCATGATCGTTATGGAATTCACACCAAAAGTCTGGATTTCTTCTATTTGGATTCGATCTCATTTCTTTGGTCCATCGAACTTTATCACCCATGTTTCTTAATACTGTAATTAACTTAGAAGTACTTACATTGAAGTTGTAGTCACCAATTCTTGCGTTACCTCTATTTTGTTCATCTCGATCCTTTCTGGATCTTGATGAGAATAAGCTTGTATCTCTATTTGACGGTCTGTATTATGACCGTGTGTTTTCAAATTTGGAACAAGTTTCTCGTCCCGAAGGTCCCATATATGGATCGTACCTGTTTTTACCAGTTCTCTTTTTTGGTTCGGAATGTCTAGAACTGGTCATGTCTTCTGCTTTTGATTGAGCAATGGTATCTTCTTCTATCCATAACTTAGTTCTATACCTGTTATAGACGTCGTTCCGTGTTGTGGCTGGGAACTCTCTCTAGCTTTCCTTGAGTTTTCTCGTGGCTTCGGAGCTTCTATCATTTAAATTACTTGCAAATGCCATTGCTGCCCAATTATCAGGCACTCTTGGTAGCAACATTGTTTCTCGTTGAAACCTGTCTACAAACTCAGGGAGAAACTCCGTGTCTCCTTGTTTTATTTTGAATATGCCTTCCATTTTTTTCCTGACTTTTTGTGCACCGGAATGTGCTTTTATAAAAGAATCTGCAAGCTTAGCAAAAGTGTCAATAGAATTTTCGGGTAAAAGAGAATACCATGTTAGCTCTCCTTTGGTGAGTGTTTCTCTGAACTTCTTGACCAGTACTGATTAAATTTCTTGTTTAGTCAAGTTGTTGCCTTTTACTCAAGTAGTAAAAGCAGTGACATGATCACGTGGATCGGTTGTCCCGTCGTACTTTGGAATATCGGGCATTTTGAATTTCTTCGGAATAGGCAAGGGTGTTGCACTTGGCTTCCAAGGTTGTTGAGAAT